>JAOXJK010000002.1:39618820-39665481 GCA_025774025.1 Xenus cinereus | reverse complement strand
GCGATGTGTGTACAAGCATCTGAGGATTGAAATTTACATTGCAAAATGCAATGGCACCGTGTGGTGACAAGGGCTACACTAATGGAAACCAATTCTTTGGAACTTTCTTTCAGCAACATTCTGCTAAGGTAAATCCTGATTACCTCTCACTTTCATCTACCTGCAGACACAGTTTCAAGCCCACAAACGCACCCTCGCAGCCCCTCTTTTGCAGCAGCTGAGTAGGAGCTGTGCCCGCGTCGCAGCCCCCGATGGCCCGAGTGTAAGAGGCAGGTCATCACGAGACCAGCAGCGCTACCTTACGTTGAGTTACAAAATACTACAATTTAAAAGAATGGCAAAAGTCTCATTTTTTCCCCTCTCTATTTTTCTAGACCTCACCACTACAGAACAGCCGTCGGCTGGAGGAGGCTCTCCAAAGAAACCGTCGTAAAGCAGAATATTCAAGAATTGTAAGACAAGCAGCATTTCGGAGGATGGCCATGCACCTTGATGTCCTCCCAGCAGTGGCAGGTCCTACTGACACCGCTGTCATGTGAAAGCCAACATAGGGGGTCAGGAAATAAAAGGAGCAGCTTCCAGGAACAGGGAACACAAAAAAACCTGGTGAAATATAATCTTTGGAGAGAAATGTGGTTGGAACAAGCTATGAAACCACTTCTGCACCAGCAAGAACAGGTCCTGGACTGGTCACCAGCAGGGACAAAACCTGGACTGAACAATGAAGGTAGGGAGAGCAGAAAAAAGGATGGCACGGTGAGGAGCACGGGATGGGAAAATTGCCTTCAAGATCTGGCTGTCTGGGGGAGGAGAAGACAGTGAACACCTTGGGTGACTGACAAGCCAAGGGGTGTCTTTTCAGCTGTATCTGGAGCCCCTGAACGTGGATTCCTGCAGATCAGCAGGTTCTTCTTCAGCCACGCTCTCAGGGATCCGCAGTGTTCAGAAGGGGACGGACAGAGTCATGTTTAGGTGGAAGCACCCACGTTTCCACCAAACGTTTTAGCACTCATTAGCACACTGGGATTTTTTTTCTCCCCTCTACAGCTTGCTTGGATAATCATTAGCTTTGGAGTATCTGCTTTTGTCTAACAGCTGAATAATGCATTGGCAATGCCCTCCTAATGCACATCCTGGAAATAAATGTAATAAAACATAAAGACAGCACCTTCCGAGATGTATTTTATACATCAACATCCAGTATAAGAAGCCACCTGTTTCTTCATTGCCAATAACAAGAACGTTCTATCCCCCAGCCCAGCCTGTCAGTGAAAATAAGGATTTTTCAATAAACGTCAATTTTAATGCAGTGCTTTATATCAAATCTCAAAAGGAAAACCATTCTAATTACAGTTATCAAACTTTGACTGAACGCATTTAGCGACCACGTTTCATTCGACATTTGAGTTTAAATAGAGGCAAATAATCACAGGGCTGTAGTTACTTGCTGCAGCTTCCAGCTTGCGCTTGTGCGGGGGATCCTCGATGATCCGGTTGATGTCGCCGCGGTGCTTCAGGTCCATCGGCTTCTCCCAGACGGACAGCTGCATTGTAGGGTTGAAGAAGAAGACCCGGTCATCTCCAGTCCAGACTACACACCTATTCCAAGTGATAAACTATGCTTAGATAATGCCAGATACGCCCACGAACAAGAAATTCACCCGCAGATGGATCATTGCATCTCCCTTCGCGGCGCGTGGGCGAGACCGAGAGCCTGCCCCAGGCCCTGCCAGCCCACACCACTCACCTCGGGTAACTCTCTTCTTATTAATAAAACATCACAGAAATGGTCTAAACACCCCCAAAAAGCAGTACATGAAACACCCTACCCTGGAAGGGAAAAAGAACCAGGCGAGGAGGAACGGCGTGGTGCTCACAGCAAGGGAAGCCACAGGAAAATGCATTTCATGTTCTAAAGCTGTGACTGAGAGCAGCAAGTGGCATCCCCGTGGCATTCCCAGTGGCATCCCCGTGGCATTCCCAGTGGCATCCCCGTGGCATTCCCGTGACATCCCCATGGCATCCCCACCGGCTCCCACCGCACTCTGCCCTGGACAGTACAACCAGCCACAGCAGAAGCCCACCACAAAGGTTTAAGTCAATTTTTATGGGCTCTCTTTCAAATTCAAAAAATGTGACCAAGTGCCCCGGTGCAAACCACAGCTTCTTGACTTGGTCAGTTAAAACATGCCTCACAGCGGTTCAGCTTTCTGCCCTGACGTTCAGTTTAAATCAGCTAAAACAATATGAAAATAAGTATCGCACCACCCTTAATAGACGTTCAGAAACCTCAAGTTGTACTTCACTAAATCTATATGTAAACAAACAAACAGAATATCAATCTCAAGCCTGCGCTTTCTGAATCGTAATGAAAACTAAGAAACATCACACACACTCTGACTTCCTCACACACACACTTGTAATAGGAAAACACTGGTCTCTCTGAATCATAAAGAGAAAGGGACAAATCTCATTGTTAGAAGCTCTGGTACTTAATAGTTATTAAAAGCAGGAAACAAAACTAGCTCAAAAAAACCTCTGTTCTGGGTAAAAGACTGCAAATATGAAAAATGCTCCATCACTGCAGAGTATCATAAGATAATCCAACACGCTCTGTACCACTGGAAGGACAACGCCATTGATCTTGCCCAAACACGTCATGAAAAATACATAACCTCGGTGAGAAACGGTGGTGGGAGCCGCGGGGCGCCGGGAGCAGCGCGGTGTGAGCGTGTTACTGAGCCCCAGCGCCACACTCATTACGTTCCGTGGAGGTGGACACTCCTCCGATGAAGAGCAGCACAGAATTGGTTGTGCAGAGCCGGCCGTGGCCTGCAGTCACACCCCACAGAAAATTCGGCATCCTGAACTCAGTGTCACAGACATGACAAATGCTTTAATACCTCTCTGGTTCTTATAATACACCAAAGTTTTGGATCACAAAAGACTCTCACAAGACAGATGCTCCAATCCTCTGTTCCGCAATGATTAGGTGTAATTACTTCTTGCTTTGTACCTAGGAGCTACAGGAACCCCTGCTCTCCCAAAACACCAACCCACCAGCCCCGGCCTCTTCGGCAGGACGCACCCAGAGGGACTTCAGGGGAACATCTCACACCAAGGCTCCACGCTCCCAGAAATACCAGTGCCATCCCAGAAGGAAGGGAAAAAAATCTTGGCATTTAGGTGAAGAGGACAAACGTAGCTGATTAATGTAAATGGGTTAATATTCAAATTACAGTCCTCCAGTCCCAGGAGTAAGTGCCTGCTCTGACATGCCCCTTGCTGTAAGGAGCTCACTGCGGGGTTGGAGCCACCTGGAGAATTAGTAGCAAATGATGGTCAACTTGAAACCAGCATCTCGTTTGGGACGTGCGATGCTACCACGTGCTCGCAGGACCATGAAAGCCCTTATTTGACAGAGATTATAACCAGTGGGTTTGGAAACGTGTGGTTTTTTTGCTGCTGGTACCCTCCTTTGGCCACACGCACAGATCCCAATGGTGCTCATTAATCAGCGAGTATCACCAGGTCTCGCGGGCCGTCACCCCAGGTTAGAAACACTGGGGTCCCTTGTGACACCTCTTCACTTTTCCATGACTTTTTCCATAATATAATTTGACATTTAATTTAAAATTAATGTCCTTTTCCCCATGTAACATGTCGCCTGTTCCTCTTCGGTGTAATAACGGTTTCAATTATCCACAGGGGACACATGGTATTTTGTTTGAGTCACAGAGCATGAACTACAAATGCAGATATTGTTATGTTCATGTTTCTCTTTAGAAAATTGTAATTTTAAGAATGAGTAAGAGCACAAAATGATGATATTAGATTTGGGGGGGGTTTTCTGCTTTGGTTTTTTTCCATTTCATAAGGTAGGTAATGTTTGGTAAGATTCCTGAAAATTTTTCTGCCATTAAAAATGATGGTCCACATGATGGTCTAGCAATTCCCGACAGGGGCTTGGTGATGCCACAGCAACCATGGGTCCCACAGAAGCAGGGAGCCAACATACGGATGGGGAGTGGATGAAGTAAATTCTAAATTTGTTGAATTTGTGTTGCATATCTTGTTTCAACCTATCAAAAAAAATTTGTAAATTGTGATTGAAGCACCCTATGGGCATGCTCCATGTTCCACCATGAACCGTGGGGCAGACGCCCTCTGGAAACGTAGAAATGTAAGGTTTCTCCCTAGAGATTGAAATATCCCAAGCCTGGATCTGGGAGTTGTGTGCTTTGGTGGAGGTACCAGCTGCCCATCTACCCCTCAGCAGACACTGCTGGAGACCAGGGGTGCTGTGAGACCCCTCTGCGGGTACCACAGGCTGTGGCTCTTCTCTGCAATGCATGAAACCATAACCTGCCCATGGCACTGCTGGGCTCAAACGGTTCCTCTGCACCACACCATAGAGTAGCAACTGCCAGGAAGAGAAACAATTAATGTAAACCACGTATTTATGATGTTGAGATTAAGTAGGAGATCAGACTGTGCCTACAACCCGGGTTTGCAAAATGGCACAATATGATAACAACAAATTACTGCTGGTGTCTACGTGGAACGCTTCAGCCAAAGATGCCATGGATGTCAGCCACTGAGCATAACCTGATTAATTCATCCAGCATAAGAATTAATATGGGTAAACAGGCAGAAAATCCTTTAGTCAGCCATTTGGGACAGAAAGTGAAGAAAGTTTGTATCCATTTAAAAATGACACGAGAGGTTTAGTTACCCTTACCTAAAGGGGAACACGGTCAGGAAACCTGGGTCATGAGACACAACCTGTTTGCTCTGATACAACCTGAAATCAACCCATTCTTTCAAGGCAGTAAGAGCCACCCACTGCCAAGGAAATAACTGGGAGAGAAAGAGGATCTAAAAAGCAAGAACGTTTCTTATGGATCTTACATTTTCACTGAATTTCACTGAATTTCTAGAGTTGGAAGGGACCATAGAGATCATCTAGTCCAACTCCCCTGCTGAAGCATTTCCTCCCTGATCCACCCAAGCACCATCCAAGCATTTTCCTTAAGTAATGATTAACGAGGAGAAGCTCCAGCAGAACCCAGCATTGCTGCCTAACACCCAGGACAGAGTATTTTCCCCAGGTCCCAGACCGCTAATGCGTGTTCTGGCGAGGGAAAGGGCACTGCTGCATGGCTTCTCCCAGGTCTGATTGCATTTGCTTACCATGGTGATCCTGGCACGGGAGTAGAGGCCACGGGCTTGTTGCCATTTGATGTGCTGTCATCCTCATTTACTAGTTTAAAAGAATGATCCTTGAAAGACAGATAAAGATTAGTCAACAAATAAAGCCCATGCAGAAGACAGTTCTCGTTATACAAATCACTCTGAGGTGAAGTGGATTACCCTTATAGCCATTATTTCACGAACAGCTTTATGAACGACCAGCTACCTTGAGAATAGCCCAGATAAACGGGCAGTAATAAAGATGTCGCCCCACTTACAGCCCTGCAAATGAAAAACCATCAGACGTGCTTTTGTCCAGGCCAACGGCTCACTTGGGACAAGGGTGGGTATAACTCTGTGCACTGGAAACGATCCCCCACCACCAGCCCAGCTCCCGCCGCAGGACAGTCCTTCATCCTGACTCTGATTTGTGCAGTTCAATAGTTTAAAGAGGTTTTTTAAAAGAAGAGACGCCACCACAGACCTTGTCGCCACCGCTCTCCACGGGAGCACTCTTCCTCTCGGTGTGTAAAATCAGGGTTGGTGGGCAGGAGGATCTACTCGATTCTTTGACATTATCTGTGGGGGGAAAGGATTATTTTTTTTTTAATGTGCAATAAGTAGATCTCCAGCAAGCCAAAACTGGCAAAGAAAAAACAAACCACTCCTGTGGCTCCAAGTCTCCTCACCTCCTCCTCCTCCCTCAGTCCTTTATTTACAGACATACATGTGCCAAGGACCGTATCACCTTCCTAAGCACCGTGCTGGATTTTATTGGGACACATTCACACACTTTGCAGTGAGGCTTTTATTGCCCTGAGGTTTTTGTCCTGCTTTCCCTGAACACAACCCTTTTTTCCACAGGCCATGCCCATCTCCCCAGGGGCTCGGAGCTCCCTCTCCCCCCAGCACATGCACGAGGAACAAGAAAACACATTTATCTAGCTGACGTCAAGTTTTAATTAATCATTACAAGCATGAATACAAATACATAGATGTTAATTGGCAGACTTAAACAAACTGTTGCACACGTGAAATTTGGCAGAGGAGTTTCCCCACAGCTGATGCTGAAGAAATGAAATAGGATTGAGAGTCTAAACCACTCATGGAGCTCTGTGTTGATGCACAGGGCAGTACAACGGCCGGCGTAACTGCTTGTCTCATGCCTGCCCTGGCCCTGCTCTTTAAGAACTGAGGATCAGCTTGAAGAACTGAGCGTGGACGCACCGTTGTGATTCCATTTGAACCTGACACGTCTTTGGCACAGAGACACTCTGTGCTGCCAATGCCCAAGGCAACCTCTCTTCTCCCTCCCTTGAGAAGCTCCCTCAGAGCATCCCAAAGCTGAAGGCCCAGGGAGGGACTCGGGTGCTCGAAATAGAGCATCACCGGCACCGCACACGTAGGTGAACTTCTGCAGCACACAGTTCATTAGCCGTTCCTCTGTGAAATATACTCACACAAAACTTTGGACCATCAGCACATATAAAAGAAGAGGAAACTAAAAAAAAGGTTAAAATAAAATTTTGAAAAAGAAAGTCCTGAAAGTCACTCTGCACGTCAGGAGTCATTTATTTTTATATCTATAGTTGAACATTGTGACCATTTTTCCCTAAGAATAATGTCAAGTGAAGAATAATTCAGGCTTGCGCTTGCCCCTAGAGCTCCTGCTGACCCGCTCTGCTCCCCAAGGAGGACACGGAGCACAACGCCGTTAGGGCTCCTCAGATCCTGAGAGGTTTCTTCTCCTCTGCTCACGCTGCAGAAGGACAGCCACCGAGACACACCTCTACCCTCCTCTGCCTGCTGGCGCCCATTTTTCCCCAGTTTCACTCTTTTTTTCATTAATCAACCTTCCCTCTCTGTCCCCTTTAACTTAAGTGCATCAAATAAACTGCAGTCTGACAATTAAGCCACCACGATGTATTTCCAACATAATCAAGCAGCTTTTTTGCCCCTAAACTTAGCAGTGTAATCACTAACGATGTGCTCCCGCGCTCACTGCAACGCTGCTGAAGGTTGCGCTGGAGACGGGAGGATAAAGACACCTGATTAAAGAGACTTCTCCGAGGCTCCACGGCAGGTAGAGAGACATGAATAATTCACAGTATGAAAAGTAAAGGTGAAGTAGCAAAACTGTCTTGGGTATATCACAGAGGATGTAGGTGTATGATCATAAACATCTTATTAAAAGCAGAATTGGAGAGGGAGAAGAGGGGGAAGAAGGGAGAGGGATTCACTCCAGAAGTATGGAGAACAAATTTAAAAAATTTGTTTTGCAAAGGTATTTAGAGACCAAACCTCCATTAATCCCAAAGGAAGTTTAAAATTTTGATTCTAACTGTTTCAGAGAATTGGATTTGCTTGAAGTGCACGCATCTAAACACTCAGCTTTTGTTATCCCACCAGCATCCCTGCCAGGCAGCTCTGTCTCTCCCCACAACCTCACTGCTTTTTTTGTTATTTTTGAGATTGGACTAAAACCCACCCCTGGCTGACCCCCAGTTCCTCCCCTGTTGGTTCTGGCTCGAGCCAAGCCTGGGATTCCAGCACCGGCCACGTCAGCCGGGTCCGTGCCCCGCTCCCGCAGGCGGGGATCCCACCTTCCCCATCACCACTGCTGCAGGGAACAGACCCCGCTCCTGCCTCCACACTGGATATCACCCTGTAATTTGGCTATTTTCTGCTTTCACTGGTTTTCCTGTGCCCTGCCGAGCGCTCTCTCTCCCCTCGTAGAACAAATCTCCTTCAGCAATGGTTCTTCCCTTCCGTAGCGTCTCTTCCCACTCACCCCTCTATTTTTCTGGAGATTTGTAATGAGAACAGTAAAATAACAAGGACAAATTCTCTGTTTGCTGTACCATACCGTGGGCTATACGCCTGCTGCAGAGTTCAAGGACAAACTCATTTCATTGCTGGACTTTTCAGGCACACAGCCAGCGCTGCCCAATAGGTGCTGTTTGCCACTACCCTGAAAACAGTTTGTTTGTTAAAGCAGGAAAAGGTGAAAAACTCCTGCCGGCATATTCCCCTGGACACGGTACCATCCAGCTCCCAGACTGGCTCTGTGCGTGTGTTTCTCAGAGCTGCACGGGCAGAATCATTGCTGCAAGCATCCCTACGAGCATCACCACGAGCATCCCTAGGAGCATCGCATCCCACAGAGCAGCTCCACCACCAGCAGCCACAGCACAGGGCCCTCGTTCATTCCCCTCCTCCCTCCCTGAGCACGAGGCCGCTGGACGCCCATCGCAGGGGTTTCTCCCCGGTTTTGCATTTCCCCCTCACTTGAGCTTCATTTCTCAGCCTCTGTCTCTGCACCCCCGGGCGCCTGCCCAGGCGAAGCCGGGCTCCGAGTCAAAGACCTTCACTGAGTTCTTGCCGACCTTCCTTCCCCTGCTCTTTGCACGTGATTCTTTTTAAATATCAAGATCTCGGCCCTGATCTTCAAGGCGCTTAACGATCTGAGCTCTGAATATCTATAAAATCATGCGGAGCTCTGTGCGGGTGGTAGTTACGGCTCCACCTCTCTTGTACCTACTGGAATGCAAAATGTCTGATTTCTACTTGAAACTGGGCTTTTCCAGCTCCCAGTACAAAATTAAATGCTTATGGGAAGACAGGATCATTAAAAAGTTTACTCCTCCTGCTCCAGCTATACAGAAAAATTTATTAATGTGGTCTTCAGAGAAAGAGGGATTTGGTGTTGTCATGAGCAAAATCCAAGTGTGCCAAGCCCTGCTGAAGGCACAATTTTCTCTCTAGAAACCAAGTCAAAGAAAGGCTTATCTATATTGCAAAACAAAAGCATGGCTGTAACACCATACAAAATCCGTACGTTAACCCTGCCACTGCAGCAGGCGGCACAGTGTGATTGTACAAGCCTGGTGTGTACGTTAAAGTGCTCTACATACGAGATGTAAGGTTCATGGCTTAATGTGTTGGTATTCCAGTTGTCCACCCCAGTCCTCTCTTAGAAACAGCCCCTGTGTTTTGGTGCTCCTGGGCTGGAGACACTCAATGAATACATTTTTCAAGGTCCTGAGCTTTTAAATAAAAAATAAAAAAATATTTAAAATACCCCAATCTTGGAGGACGATGTCTTCTTAAACCATCTCTTCACCGTAACTGTCCACCTGGACAATGCAGAGCAGGCTGGCCTGCTTGACTACGCCCCCAGGCAGGAGAAGGTCCCAGCATCAGGTCCTGGTGGGGCCACCAGCTGGCTCAGCCCCAGCCCCCACCACCCACTGACGCGGGGACAGGTCACCGCGGGACTTGGTGAGGTTCTCAGCATCTCCAACAGCTTCCTAAAGGGCAGGTTTGCTCTTCTGTAGCACTTTGAGGCTGATTTGTGAAAACATCTTTATTACTCTTATTTGCTCTTAATTATGATTCCTACTTTGATTGTTTTTCCACTGGAGATAACGACAGTTTGTAACAATCTAGAGAAAGGAGTGTGATCCCCTCAAAAGCATCAAAGAAAAATCCATACTATACTTGAGTGAAATTACCATTTTTCTCTTAGGCGTACTTGGCAGTAAATCAAAGATGACAAAAGGAGGAAGAGGAAGGTATTTTGTATTTTCAGGAGAAAGCGCAAAAGAAATAAATAACGTTCATCTTATTTACATTACTTGTTTGCATATAAAAATGTAACAATTGCTCTCCCAAACTGATGGCCTCCCAACAGAACAGCCCTTTGATTTAGGCAACCTATTGACCAAATGTCACGCTGGCCTTTATCAAAAGTCATCTACTCATCAAAAGCCTTTATACCGTTAAATCCTTATTCAGCGTGATGGATAAAATCAGGAGTGTTTGTGTTTTTGAATCTGCCAAGAAGAGAGTTATGAAATATATTTGATATAAAATGGAATAGAAACCACAATGCCAGTTGTCAACAAGCAACAAGCTGCAGATCAGCATGACCCTTGCACAAATCTTCACTTTCTCTCCCCATATTCTTTAAACAGTTTTAATATTTCCTCCATCTCACTCGCTTCTGAGAAGAAAGCGAGTCAATACAAGTGACTTTAAGGAGGAGTTTGCAGGTCTTCAAGCACAATAACTGCACAGAGGATAAAAGAAGTAGGTGTTTACCAAAAGCAAAGCAAACCAGACAAGAAACTTTAAGCTGCCGTATGTCGAAAGAGACGTCTATGAACTTTCCTTCAGTTTTAAGGTGTCTGTGTCATAAAATTTTCAGCAATTTCCAGAGCGAGCTGGAATACTCAGCAGCATAAAGTCAATCAGAGGATCTTATTCAAGACAGGTACGGCAGCGGGCAGACCTGCTTCAAAGGGAGCCTCCAGCTCCACTTATGGATTTCCCCGGCACAGCTGACCACAAAGTATTCCATGAAACTTTTATCTTACCCGTGGGTAGAGCCGATGAGCCTGAGGTACCCACAGAGGAACTGCCTTCACTGGACAAGTAAGAGCTTCCATACCAAAAACGTGTACATGAACAAACACGGTACAAATACATTCATTTCTGACCCTTCATCACCTCCACAACCGCCCCAACCCCTGAGGTGTGAAGGATCAGATAAATCATGCCTGAGCTGATACCTAGTAATTCCTGATAAATGCCAGTTTTTCCCATGGAACCCGGCGGGGAAGGTGGGTTCAGGACCCCGCACGGCCGGCGAGGGCTGTCAGCCCCTCTCCATCCCCAGGCTGGGCAGAGGAACAGCCCCTCCAGCCCCATCGTGGCATCTCACCTCCATTAACAGGGCTCCTGGCTTCACAACAACCTAAGAGGGATTTCACCTTACTAGGCAAAAAAAGTCTCCGATTTCCTATCGAAACCTGACCGCTTTTCCGTCGTGACTTGCAATGGGTACATGCGAATCTAAATAAAGCCACACGGCTTCCTCCAGCCGTGGGGGACAGCAAACCCCTCCGCTCACGACAACACACAGGCATTTACATGACAGTGAACAAAGCGGCTTTATCGCCCGGCGCAGCACAAAGCGTCCTCGGAGGCCGCAGCCAACGAGGCTTCACGGAGCCACTATCCCGGAGATAACCACATCGTGGCTGTAACGCTCGTGAATACCACCGGCCTGGGAAATGAAAAGCCCAAGGACGTTCCAAGAACTTGCCTTTTGTATCACCAAATGCAAAGCGACTGCCAACTGCCAGACCGAGTAAAGGGGCTCCGAAACACTCTCGTGATTAGCTAAAGCCAACGTCATAACATCTGAGCTGGGTTTTTAAGGGTCCCCCCCATTTCTATGCAGAATGGGAAGCGTGGCTCTGTTGAGAAGTAAGCAGGTGTCCAACACACGCTCCAGCAACGTAAGCCGCATCCAGAAACATAAACACACCTGGTAAGGTCTGCTCCATCAGGTTGGTTGCCATGAAGGTCACCGCTGGCGCGGACACAGCAGTTACCCGGGTGACTTGCGTTGGCATCAATGGTCCCATGTGAGCATCCATTCTGGAGGCAGAACCTGCATTCAAACCATAGAAACCTTAGGTTTTTTTCCCAGAAAAGAAAAATGCCTTCAAAAAACTCACTTTTTTCCCAGTCCTATTTCAGAATACTCTTTTAACCTCCTCCTAAACATTTCCCTCTCTACTCAGGAAGTTTTGTGTTTAGTTGCATTACTGGTCTTATCCAGCCACAATGTCCAGTGATTCTCAGCAAATAAGCATCAGCAGAAATTTTAAACTAATAAAAACATGGTCCACAAAATAAGAATTTTCAAGGTTATATCAATGCTTTCAGAACAGATTACAGCAAGATCAGTTTTCTTGTTTAAGACTAAATAACACCTCCAGTTTGTTACTCATCACAAACCCTTTGTGTCCCACTCCATCCATAGGAAATTATTTTGCTGATAATTTAAAACGGCAGCTTTATCCAAGGGACTGATGGTCTGCTGAGAATACTCACAAAACAGGAAATTGCTAAATTGCTCACACATATTATTCACGATAAAGTAGTAACACAGGTCTGCTGCTAAAACTATGCTAATTAAACCAGGCTACTTATTCCTTGAGAATTGGCCACTATTGCCAAATTTGAGGGCAAACCTTGAGCATCAGTTCCGCATTAACTGTGCATTTAGACAGGAAACCATTTTTCAGAAACTAGAAGAGCGGGTACCACACCATCTCATCTCAGAGGTGAATTCAGGTGTCCCATGGTGTCCCATCAGGAGGCTCCATGCCCTGTTTAGAACCCAAAATTTCAAAATTAAACAGGCAGTAGGGACCTATCCCTGGCTTAAGGCAGACTCTGGGAATAACATCCTATTTCCCAAGCACGATCCAAGCTGTGGAATTTACTGTCCTTTCCTTTCACTAACTCTTGAACACTTCTTATCCCAACTCCTCTGCACTTCACAGCAACAGGGATCATTTCTGGAATCTTCACTCCGTCAGAAAAACTCACTCACACGCTATAAACCTCTTCATTGATTTTTGCCTCTCAGACTCCAGCTGCCAAAGCAGATTATTAAACCTAATGCTCACCAACATGGGGACACTTTGCTTTTTTGAATGCAACTATAACATCATTTTACCATTAAAAAGGACACTTTTTCTTCCTGTAGTCTTGGGTATCGTGACAACACAAGAGGGTATCTCCTCCTACAAAGGGTTAACACGGCTAAAGAACCATCCAGGGAAAAGTAAAGTTTTGCCAAAAAATAATCTAAGGAAAAAGGAGGAGGTCCATGAAGCTTTAGGAGTTGGGGCCAGAATGCCAAGTTCATTGAATATTCAATAATGCATTTGCATGATACCAACTTGCTATTATAGCCAGGGTATCTCACAGACACTACTTGTTAAGGGATGATTTATTAATTTTAAACGCAAATGAAACATCTCTGAAAACCATGAGCCCCAGCCAGCAAGGAGAAAAGAAATGAGTTTCCAGAGGTGCTGAATGGAAGAAGCAGGAGGAGAACTGCCATTCTCCCATGTCCCCAGAGGACGGTTACCCCCATCTGCTGGGGGATCCCCCATTAGCCCCCTCTTCTCCTCCTGCCCTCCGGGGAGCTCCAGCCCAGGGAGTGATGTATGAGCACGGCATCCCCTCCCTCTGGGAGACGGCACATTTACTAGTTTTATGGGTTTCCTCCCACCCTTCAGCTTCACCCACTCCTGGAGCACAGCCATTCCAAGCCAAGGGTTAATTAGCGAGACACCATCCTGCCAGCCAGCCAGTGGAAGGGACAGAAAAGAGAGAACGAGAGGACAGTGCCAGCATGATTTTAACCTCCCAGGTCCAGCCAAGGTTCATACAGGGCAGACAATGGAGAAGACCACATAGAATTGTCTAGGTTGGACACAGCTCAAGGCACGTGTAAAAATATATACACAAAGCAAGGATTTTCTTAGGCAATAACTCAGGTGCACAGGTACAGGCGTGGTGCCCATCTGAACTGGTAAGAGGCCTCCACGGACCTGCGGCAGCCCAGGACAAAGCAAAATGGGTACCATGAGATGCCCCTGGATCAATGGAGCAGGGGCTCCTGGACCATTAACACCATCGGAGCAGGGGGAGCGGGGAACCGAGACCTCTGCGATGCACTAACTGTCCCCAACAGCCCCGTGCCGTCCTCCGTGGCCTCCTCCCCGGGACGGCAGCACGGGCTGCCTGGGGGCACGGGGAAGATTAATGGCAAGTAGCTGCAGGAAAAACAGTAGAAATTGAAACATTTTGTTGTTTCTCTCTTTTTTTTTTTTTTTTTTTTGGCCATTAAGTCAAGGTAAGAGAAATTCCTGCAAGACATAACGAGCAGCATGATAAAGAAATTACCCTGCAAGGTACGATGGCACATTTAATCCATTTCTACTTTGAAGAAAGAATGATAAATAAGGCATTTATGGAAGAGGAACAGGTCGGTGTAACATTTGTTGTGCTACCTACAGCACAACAACGTAACTGGAGGCACTCGTAACCTCGGCCATCTCTAACAAGACAGTGAACCCTTTTCCAGCCCGAGACAATGTTCGGACCTCAGGCAACGACAGTTTCTTTTTTCTGTTTTTGTAAAAGCCCCAGGCAAAACTATTAACTTTGATGAGCTCTCTGGATATAAAGAAACACCAAGGAACCATCAATTCCAACACTGAAGTCTAAGGTGCCTCCGACCACGTGGAGCAATCCAGGCAGCAGCAGACTCACAACGGCCCCTCCGGTTTGATGGAGATGCCCAGCAGGACACACGCGTGAACAGACCGGAATTCTGGTTTCCATACCCTTGGAGACCACTGCTTCAGCCAGGATTTCCCTCTGTAACTTAGATGTACAGTGCCACACAATTAATTCCACCAGTAATATTTTATAGAGCAAGAGTTGTTTGGTTTTCTTTGGCTTTTCAATTTAATAACAACAAAACCGACACTTTCATCCTCTCACTTCCAGAATCATCAGAGACAGATTAAAATCATATTTCATCATCTGATCCCTTCCGAGTCATGTGGCAGCCTCGCTACCTACAGCAATACACTCGGAAAAGGCCGTGCAGCTATTCTGAATTTATCCAAAATGACCTCCTTTAAAGATAACAACAAATCCAACAATACTGGAGATGAGCATGGCCGGGAATCTCTGGCTTCTCCTTTTCCACCTTTCCATTTGCAAAGGAGGAGGGAGCGGTTCACGCCTCCAGATGAGAACCTCTGCCAGCTGACGGGCTCAGCACAGGTCCCCTCCTGCTGCTGCAGGTCCCCGGGGGGACCAAGGCTTGTCTCGGGCAGCCCCACGCTTTCCAGACGAGCTCTACGAGAAACGCTGATCCCCAACCGGCCCCCGAGCACGGCCGGCCACCACGGCTCCCACCACCCCCCCTACCGGGGACTGCGCCACCGCGAAGGGGAGAAAATTCATACCCAGCCCCAAAACCAGCCCCGGTCCCATCCCACCGCTGCCTCCCGTGGTCATGGGAGCCGAGATGCTGCACCAGGAGGCCTCACCGGGATGCCAGCACGCAGCCTATGAACCACACGGACACTTGCAGGTTCACCCCCAAATTCTGAGGTGTACGGAGACACCAGGCAGATGTACGCTCACAGGAAGGTCTGCACGTGAGTTTCAGTACACAAGCAACTGTCTGCACCCAAAACTGGAATAATTTTCATGACGTGCTTAATTATCTCCCCATAGTTAGACAAACACCACCTGAGATTGGCTCTGCTTGTTCCATTACCACAGCGCATGCTGCGTGTGAAACATGACTTTCCAGTAGATAATTTCAACTGCTGCTTTATGTTGATTTATTTTCACATCCAGGAACAATAAAATTATCAGTGCATCTTTTGGTGTGATGGAAGCAATTAGCTCCCAGCTCCCATCCATATTGGAGGCAGGCATGTACATATATACACACATATATATATTATTTCATACATGCAGATGTGCTCAAGTGCTTAGTTTAATTACATCTGATGCTCACCAAATAAGCTTGAATGATTTAAGGCAATCATAACCTTTAAGGAATAAATATTTATGCTTTCTAGGTCTTTGTGCTCATAAAAAGCAGCCTTTGCAATGGATGGATTTGGAATACAAATAAACTCTGTGGATTGAGTTTAATGTCAGGGTGCAATATAAGCTCTCGGGATGAACCAAACATAACCCGGGCTGGAATAATACCTAAACATGAACCTACCACCCACCCCCACACACTCCGCATTCTATGATTAAGTTTAGGCAAATTTTACTGTAAAACAATACTGAGGAGGGGGAGGATAAAAGTTATCTTCTCCACAAAGTTTGTGACTATTGTCAGAGCCAAGGAGCCCTGGCGAGCGAGTCGTGCATTTTGAGAACATCTGTCTAGTTTTAAGATTATTTCGGCGCAGAGGCATTTTACCGTCGCCTACGAATACGGGCCACCCACGGCTCGACCCAACTGCAGCGGGGGCTCTGCAAGGACACAGGAGGACAACAGCAGATGAGCGGGAGGTTCAGAGATCTGAGGATCCTCTGCAAGTGCCGCTGATTTGCCCTGATTTGCATCCCTTGAGGAGCAGTCGCTGATTTACATCCCTGAGGAGCAGTCGCTGATTTACATCCCTGACAGAGGATGCCAGAAGAGCAGCCCCAGCCCCTCTCTGTGCCCAGCCAGGGCAGCTCGGGGAGGCCAAGCCCCACAGCCACGCTGGCCAAACTGGGAATGGCTACAGCCACACCGGTCAAACTGGGAACAGCTATAACAGACAACCCCGTCACCCAGCGTGTCTGAACTGGCATTTTTAGGTTGTTGCTTCAGCACCTGAGGAAGAGAACGGGAAACTCCCCATCACGTAACTGACCGACTGCCCCATCTCCAGCAGAACCACAAGGAGTTCAGAAACAGGACAACAAATGGAAAATACATTCTAGCACCCTTGTACACAGTTAATCTGTGCACGCACTTGACCCTACGGCAGCAGCTCCTGACTATGTCCCCCTGAGCCCATGACAGGCCTGCCCGGCCATTGGGGTTATCCCCTCGGCTCCGCAGGGCTTCCCACATCTGTGAAAACCCCGGGGTCTCCACTCCTGCTGGTTCCCAGCTTCATCTTCTGACCCAGGTGAAGGCCCAGAAGATTTCTGTTGCTCAACCGGCTGATGTGCAGAGCTGCTGGGCTCAGGCGTGGGAAAATGGGAATTTTGCTTCCTTTCCTATTCTATTTTAATCTATTCCAGCACCTTGTTTTGTTCCTGGAACACCAGTGTTTTAATTCCTCTGCTTTGTCAGAAATTTTATTCTTGCTTGTTTGCATATACATTCATTACGTTCTGCTGTGTGCAGACAGCATCACCCTTGCTTTCTAAAGACGGTGAACATTTTCAGCAGTAAAAGCCCAAGAAAGTAATTTTAAAAAGTGTGCCCATGACCAAAGAGTCGAAAACCTATTAACAGTATAATTTTGTTGACTTTCAAGTCACTGATGCAACACTGAAAATCCCCCATTCAATAAGAAGCCCAGCAGGTACTCCGAGATATGCTTATTTCTAAGTCAAATGTGAGCCACAATGATTCTTTTTTACATCCAAATTGAAATGTAATGAGAATGTATTAACAAAGAGCATTAAATATTCAGTGGCCTAGCTCTGCTGGGGAAAGGCTTTACCCTACACCTCCCGAGGGATGGCAGAGCATCACTGATGTAGGGCTTTGCCCTTTTGACACCCTCTAGAGGAATTCTGCTTCTGCACAGAAAAACCAAACAAAACCCAACCAACCCACCCCAGAAAGGCCTAAAGAGGAGACAACCTATACACATGAAATAAAATGCTAATATTGATTCTAAACGCTCAAAAGAGCTTTCCTCACAGCGGCAGATATGGCTGCTCTCCCCTTTTGTGGTGAGTACCTCCAAAAATCGACAGTTTTGGGAGCAGAGCACACTACCCACAAACTTGCCACCAATTCCTTATTTCTCACCGCTGCACGTTCAGCCCCTCAGCTCTGCTTCTCCCTGCTCCTCAAGGTCCCACCACGCTCTTCCTCAGGGCCACTTGCAGCTGGTCTAGAAGCCACCTTTGCTCAATTCTCTTTCCTTACTCTGTTCCTTTGGAAGACCCAGATACGTTCATTATAAATATTCAAGACTTTCTGAATTATCTTATCTTATATCTTATATCTTACCTTATAACTTATCTTATCTTGCCTCTGCTACAGACTGCAGATGGGGCAGCCACAGCTTCTCTGGGCACCCTGGGCCAGGCTCTCACCACCCTCACACCAAAGAAGTCCTTCCCCACATCTCAGCTCCATCTCCCCTCTTTCAGTTTATAGTCATTTCCCCATTACATGACATGAGTATGAGATATTTTAACTTTCAGCCACATAACCCGCTTAAAAAGTAGAACTGGCAGAGCTCACTATTTTTTAAACATTCAATAGTACAGAAATAAGAAGCAGGGGAAAATTATCTGGGAGCGTTTCTGTAATAAGAACGCATCTGGGAGTCAGAAAGAAAATGCAAAGAACTGTATTTCCTGTGTCTTTTTTTTTTTTTTTAATATACAGCCAAGAGATAGTTTCCCTCTCAATGGCATCATTAACTCTTTAATACTGGAGTTGCCCCATGAGGTCACCAAGGTATTTTGCAACACGGGGAAGTTCACTTCACAACTGTGGCAAACCCCTCACCGCAGGGACAGACGTGGCCTCGACCCAGGTGGCACCGAGGCCCTGCCATGGGACGACGCGACACCCGCTCTGGGGGGACACGGGCAGCCACCGCCGCCCAGCCGCAAGCCCACGCCGGGCACGGGCGAGGTGGGCAACCCGCCGGGACCCCGGCCACACGGGCAAGAGGGGCACCGACCACATCTCTTAAGACCATTTTTTAAAAGAGGTCGGATTTTTTCCCCCAACACAGCACTTTGCTTTCTACACTCATGTTAAGAATTACTCGTAAGACACAGCCAGGAACAGAAGTGATATGTCCGAATGTTTTTCCTTGCCATAAGACAGTTCTCTCTCAAGTCAGAGACAAGATTGCAGGAAGAGAACTGATGTTACATACATGTTCCCAGAATTACCGAACTCTTCTTGACCTACTGTACATATACAGTTTGGCATACTAGACTGGAATAAATACATGCTTGACAATTAAAACACAAGTCAAGTACTGCAAGAATATGTATTGTGGGTCCTGCTCATCCTCAGCGTTTTAAAGAAAAAAAATAATATCATAAAATCACTCTATATTTATAACTGAGCTTTCACCATCAACTGAATTCTGTTATTGAAAATGCAGACTTGGGAGGGGAAAGGAAGACACCTTCAGATAAAACACTTATTTTCCATCTCAAGAAAACCCTCCTATAATTAGAAGCAAGGGTGTGGACCCCCGGAGGGGAGGTGGACCCCCCTGGGGTGAGCAGCCCTGACCCCCCCGGTGAGCTCAGGGCCGGCGGCTCACGCTGCTCCTGCTACAGCCTAAGGCAACCCTACCCCATGGACAATAGTGACAAAAACAGCTTCCACCAATGTTCTGCGGATGCGTTTAATGAAGCGGGAGGCTTGATCCAACACCAAACCCCAAGGAGCACTCCCACGAGGTACCCGTGGAAACCTCTTGACCCCCAGCCAGCAATAACACTATTTCAGCCAAAATTTATTCTGTGTCCATAGCTCCAGAAATTCAAAGCCACTATGGAAAATTTTGTATATTTAAACCTAACTATTAAGAGATATCCTGTTTGCAATGAGGTAACACCTCTATTTTTCTCTGTCACAAGGAAGTGCACTTCACCAAGTATCAACATTTCTGAACGGTGCTGGAATGGCTCTTTTCCTGTTTAGGAAAATGGGCTGCAGGCTCAAGTTCGACTCGGACAAAAAGTAAAGGCTACTTTTATTGACTTTTTTCCCCCCTGAAAATTATTTTGAACAGTTTGAAACATTCCAAATGCATAACAGGCCACTCTGGGGAAAATCAGCCCAAGCTTTCTCTGACCACTCCAGTGAGGTTAAACTGAAACCTGCCCACTGGGGAGGATGGCTCCAGGGTGAGCCAGGGTGGTGGTGGGGCTGCACCTCAACAATGACCGTCCTCCAGCACCGTGCCGGGACACGGGCGCTCAGCGGCAGGGATGTGCTCCTGGGGCCCAGTGCCTGGAAAATTAGAGACAACTCAGTATTATTTTGTTTAGAGGGAAAACATCCCTGTGAATTAGTATGAACAATTCAGAAGTTACACAGTCATTACAAAGGTACAGCTGGAAGGCAGATATGTAAAACAAAGAATACCATTACACTACAACATTAGGTGTTTTAAACTGACTCTGCTCAATCGCTCAACAGCTGCAGGCTCGGGGACAACTTCCAGCAACCCCGCTAGAGTGAGGCGGGTCTGAACTGACTTTAGTCACCAACCTCTGCCTCATCCCCCCTCAAAAAACTCACAAAACAAACAACTCCAAAAAATGCCCTTGGGAAACAAGGAGAAGCAGCTGTAATTGGTCACCCCACCACTAACATGATCTTCAGATCCTAAGGAGAAATGGAATTCCCTCCCCCCAAAACAAGCCCTATATTCCATTGCCAGAATATTTTTTTTTTTAATCTATAAAGCCAAATATAAGTGAAGGCACTACACTCGGCATTTTAAAAACCAACTGAACAAGTGAAAAATCTTTTTCCACTCTGTTCTTACAGCCCTTTACATGCCTGTTGCTCCCCTCTTCAGCTTTCACACAAAGCGTTTTCCATAGTCACACAAGATTTACTCTTCAATGCAGTTAGGGGTTAACAAAACTAACTAGAAATAATTATTTATTAACTAACTCTTAGTATCTGGTATAACTGGGGCATCATACCCCTGTTTTATATCTCTACTTGAAACTAAAACCATTTGGTAAACTGGGATTAGCTATATCCATCCCCAATGGGATGGATGACCCCAGAGGTCACTGCATTCAAATCAAAACAGAGATCTCAAACTTTCTCCCAAATTCTACAGCAATAACATCAATTTTCCAACACTGCCTTTTCTAGGGTTGAGATGATCAATATCCCACCCAGCTATCCTTGCATGACAAGCACATTGTGATGGTGCTGGCACCAGAGCTCAGTATCGGCTCATCTGTTTTTTCACTCATTTTATTTTGGGAGTAGAGAGTTCAAAGTGACCGGGCGCAGTTTAATATAGCCAAAATAGATCTACTCTTGTTTACAAATGCAACTTGCCTGTCAGAGATCCTTAAAAGACAGCCCAAACTTCTGAACCATATTAAAACCCCAGAATTTTCCCCACCATCCTTCAATTTCTGCTCTCTAACAGAAGGCTATTGCTGCAGTGCTCATTTCCCAGTAGATGCTGATTGAAGTGCAAAAGGGAGTAAATGATGAAGCCGTGACCACCCCTGAGGGCTCAAGGGGGTCTGGAAGCTGCAGCCCTCCTTGTTCCCGAGTCTCCTGCCGTGACAGACGTGTGAAGCTGCAGGACGTTCCTGCAGAGACAACAGCCCCTTGCCAGAAACCAGGGCACGATGGCGAGGCGGCCTCACCCGGCGAGGGAAAACAAGCGTATCATTACAGAGCAATTAATTTCCCCTTGGAGAAGTAACCTGGTTATTTCTAGCCTCTTCATTAAAGCAGCCTGCAAGCAGCCTTTCAGGATCCACCCTGCACTTCCAATAGCCGGGAGCTCTGCTTTGCCCCAGAGTCGGACCCCAGCCGGGACCAGCGGCTGCCCCCGGCCGCGTGTCGGAGGGCACGGCACGGAGCATCCCTCCAGGTGAGGGTAGGGTCTGTGGCAGAGAAGGGAGTTCTCTTTAAGGACCCCCATTTTAACCGAAACAGCACAGCTCTGACAGCCGTCTTCAGACGTATCCTTCACATGCAGCTTTACAGACAGAAAATTCAGGATAAAACCAAAAGATCCAAAGCAAAACCCCAGTTCAGGCTCCCCGACCATGCAGATGGGGCTTCTTGTCAGCACAACTCCACGCAGATCAGATGACACTGACAAAAAGCAACTAATGAAGCAGCCTACATTATACATGCTCAACTTTGTTCTACAATTCAGTTATGATTTTTAAGCAATATATTATATTTACAGCCTCATAACAGGGGTGAATACAAGCACATTCTCAAAACCTAGACAGATTCTTAGCAAGTACGTAAAATTACTCATGAATACTTAGCTAAAGACTGTCAGAAATGGTATTCAGAGGAGCGATTTGATGTAACCAAGCTGAACTCTGATCATAGAATGCAAATTCACTCGCCTGAGAGGAATGATATCCTATATATATAGGGGTGTGGGGGTGTGTGTATATAGACACCTATACAGATATATGTATATATCTCTATGTCCTATAAAGAATTGAGGTCCTTGAGGCCCTGGCAGAGTTCTCACTGACACTTACTGGCAAGATAAGGGGGGTACTGGCAGAGGTGCCCCGGCGCAGACACGGTAGCCCTGCAGCCGGTGTCACTGCTGCGGCTCTGGGCCAGGATGCGTTGGACAAACTGGCAGCACCATGAGACAACGCTCCCTCCGGAGTTCTGCAGCATCTTCCATACCCTGGGCACATTTACACGGAACAGCAGGGGAAACGAGTGTGTATTAGAACTACTTCTGCCAGCTCCAAGGTAAGGATTTCAAAGACCTCTACAAAGTCTCTCTCTACAAGCAAGCTGACACAATCAAAATTTATCCATAATTTCAGGTTGGATTTTTATATGGTTAAGTATGAGCAGGAAGGGTCTAAGACCATCATTCCATATCTACAAAAGGAAAAATTTTCATATTTAATTGAAAAAATATTTCATTTGTACTTTAAAAAGTTGAGTTTCCAAGTAAGCTTGGATAACTAAGGATTGCTTTTACCTTTTTTTTTTTTTGCTTCATTCACAGTTGCAATGTAATCAGGGACAAAATCACTTCACTTACTAGCCTTAAAACTCAAATTCAGGGTTACGGTTACTCATGAAATACTCTCTAACTCCAGCAGAGGTGATCCTGGACACAGTCCTATGCTCACTGAACAGAAGGGTATTGTTAAATTCGAGAGACTGCTGTTCAGAGCTCTCCAGTGGAGCTATTAAATAGAACAACTATGAGCAGAAAGGAGTAGTGAAGAAGAAAAGCATCATTGTTCCCACACTGACCCAATCTTGCATATACTGTGAATATGTTAGCAAATACTTAACACAACAAGCACTAAGGAGTCACAGCCATAGTGTCTTCTGGAGCTATGGAAACCTGTCATTGTTTTACTTCACTTTCAGAAGGCACTCACACACAAAAATATATTCCTTCCTATCAATTTTCGTTGATAAAAGTATAAAATCCTGGTGTTTTTCCACTTACTTTTCATAGGAATGAACCTACTGTATTTTCTCTGAATGAAACTAAAAGGTGAGATGCACTCCAGCCTTACAACAGGTGTTTATCCCACAAGATCAAACTAGAACTACTCTGAAAACTGGTGCTCAAAATCAACTGATTCTCTCCAAAACCACTTCTACTAAACTCTGTTAGTCGCTAATACGGTGTAAAAGTGCAAAGACATAGTACTTTTAACTGAAGACTTCACAGTATCTTGTAAGAGTGACTTAATGCATTAAATGCACATTGCCACCATAGGAAATAAAGCAAATACAGCAATTAAATAAAAAAAAAGTCATATTGAAACAACTGGGGAGTTGGGCTCCAAGTCTATTCTGGTGCTTTTAAAGTGTTTTCGCTTGCATTTTACACTGCATTATACAATATACATTATTTCCCACAAAGCACTTACCGGAGAACCCAAGGCTACGCCAGAACAGGCACCAGCGTTATGGGCCAGACTTTGGCTCGTTTCCTGGACACGAGTGGAGCAGCAGCGTGAGAGGGAGAACAGGGAAATTCCAGCACATCTCAACCAGGACAGAGGGAGAGGAGCTGAGGAAGAGCCCCACATTTGACTTCTGCTTTTCCTTAAAGAGCATTAATCCTCAAACACTCCTCTTGCTTATTTCAGATCTCATTAAATATTTAAGTTTTCTAGAAGCCCCAAATCACACTCATTCGGCTGAGACCAGGCAGATCTCACCCTTCTCCAAGGCAGCTCCTCCAGGTTCACTGCCTGGTCAGCAATGGTGGCCTCTCTGTGACAGTGTAACTCCCACCAGGTGTGATCTGGAATAGGGCAGAATTTGGAACCTGATTCCCATCAGGTGTGATTTGGGGATTCTCAGCTGGCCCCACTCTGCTCTCAAGGGCTGCAGGGGAGCAACCACCTCATTTCTGCTCATTTTCTCAAAACCTGAGAAAAACCTGCCACCAGCACAGCTCTCCAGCTGAGCGGGGGGGACAAGAGACAGCCAGGGGGTCACCAGCTGAAGAGACCTGCCCTAAAATTTACCCCAGTTTGCCCAGTGGCTTCCTCCAGAGCAAGTCCCATCTCTGTGATGGTACTCAAAACCAAATTAGAAGAAACAGGTCCTCAACAGTGCGTTAACCGACATACACAGGCATCTGAAATAGTTCTACAGGGAAAACAGGAAAATAACTGCTTGGTCTTTCTAAGCTTTGGAAACACTCTGAAGCTCCGTGAGAAATATTTTATAAGTAATATAAATTAATTCTGATATTACATTGGCTACCAGAATACACAATGTATAATCAAATAAAACCCAAGTCACAATGGATAAGGAAAATAACACAACCTTGGCTTTAGAGCATGCAAACTTCACAATCATAGTTCTGTATTTCACTTGACAGCTCATGAAAAGAAAGATCACCACCCCCCAAATATAAAATGAGTACTCCACGTTTTGAAATAATTGCTCTAGACACCAGCCAGGTCACCACACGCAGGGAACTCGAGAGCCACCCAGAATTACTGCATGGTTGCTGACAGGGATCACCATGGAGATCTGAGTCTCCCCTGTGCACCACCCCAGGAACACCCCCATGAACAGCCTGCAACAAACACCCCCAGGAACACCCCACGATGACCAAAAGCCGCCGCGGAAGATGGGCCTGGGGACACCCCGCAGAGAGGACCATCCTTAGAGCCAGCACGGCCTCCGCAGGTGGCAGTCACCCAGCCCCACATCCCACCGGGACACCTCCTGGAGAAGACAACCTCCCCACATACAGCCCTGTGGTCTGTCCCTGCTGCCATCACATCGTTTACCAGCTCTCTGGTACACGTAGTGGTGTCTCCCTCACCCGGCTCTGGTAGAAGAGCCAAAGAAGACATGAAGTTAGCAGGTGACAGACCTCAGTTTTATCACTACATTTAGAGCCTTTCCCAGCTGTACTGAAGAGCAGAGAGCCCTTCCTGCTGTGCCAACACCCGGCGGGCAGCTCATGGCCACAGGGCTCCCGAGACCGCCGGACCCGGCCGGGGGATGAAGGCTCTCGGAGAGATGCCCAGAGGAACTCCAGCTGCTCCAGTGTCACAGTGCAAAGTTTTGGTTTCATTGTCTTTTGACTTCCCTTCTTTGCAAAGTGCCAGATTTAAGTTTTTATCTGATGGCCAGATGGCTAGCTCCTGAACACAAATTTTTAATTACAGCAGCATAAAATTAAACCCTTTCAAAATGCATTTGCTGGTCCCTAGCTTGAGCGTCTTAATAGGTTGGACACAAACTTTTAGATACTATTGAGAATTAATGCTAAAAACAATCCATCAGAACAAGAATAACCCTTGTGTTAGAGAGGACCTTTCAACCTTCTTGAAAACATCCCAAAATGTAAATATTTAAGTGTTAATAAAACTACCAGAACACACGCAGCCCAGAGATTACTTCAAAGCAGCAGGAGCACCCCATCGTCCCCTCCTGCCTGCGGGAGGGACAGGAGGGGAGACCAGCCCTGCCCCAGGGCACCACAGCTCGAGGAGGCCCCTTGGCCCCCCGGGGCCCTCACGGAGGTGTCCCCTCGAGGCACGGCTGCCGACGCGGCAGGAGCCGCAGACAGAGCCACCGCAGGCCCAGCATCCCAGGGACAGAAAGTGCTTCTGGTGAGGCGTGGGAAGGTACCAGCAAGCTTGGAAACCCGTGTACTCAAATCCAGGTAACTCCCGGAAAGGTTCTGGAGACGCTGTTTTGTCTCCTCCACGTCTCCAGCTGCTGCAACTCAGCTCAGGGAGCTAAAAATACTTTACTTTCTAAAAATTACTTGTCCATATAAGAAAGAGCTGTTGTTACCACAAGGATGTCACCATGCAGTCACACGGAGGGGGAAGCTGGTCACCGTAGCCATGGCTGGACGGAGGTGGCCCCTGCGATAACCTTCTCCCACAGAGGAGATGGTGGTGGCTGCCAAGGTGAGCCTGGCCACCGCCAACGGGATGGTGACCGTCACCCGACCACCAGCCCATGACAAACTGTCAGATACTTATTTTCTTTTAAATCAGTACAGCACACACCAATATTCCCTCTTTTTCTACTGCAAACACCCACAGAAACCACTGCTTTGTATGAGAAAGTATTCCATAAAGTGTTATTAGAGTGCCAATTCATTAATACACGAACTTGCTTATGAACAATCCTGACAGACAAGACAACTATTCAGAATCCATTTCATGTCCTGTCTGACTGTTAAACACAGTTAATTCTTAAGAGCTGGTAACACTGCAGGTACACAGCCCTCCTGGCAACGACAGCCGATTCACCACAGATCAAACAGCCCACGTTCCTCGGGACACAAAGCTGACCCCTTGTGAATTTTTCAGAGTTCAAGAAGAAAACGTCATTGGTGTACTTCTGAAAGATTTTTCCTATTTCAGTATGAGAGATTGAAAGTTACAGTCCTATTGCTCTATTGATATGTGAGCAGCAGGAAAAATGCTAAAAGAAAGGATGGCACAGCATAAAAATGAGGACATCTACAGTAAGAGAGTACCCAGAGAAATGGAGAAAAAAGGAAAAAAGTTATTGCATAGAAAGACTTAGAAAAAAATCATACAAGATTAACGCATTCCCTGGGCAGCCTCACAGAAAGCTTGATATGCCAGCTATCAGTCAGACATACCTACTTGTGATGCGGTGTTTTGGTAACAGAACGGTTTTGAAATAATAAACCATCAGATTTCCAAAGCATGTTATCAGTATGAAAAGCAAATTAATACAAGTCAGACCCCCTCTCCTCAAATCCATGCCCCTTGGGAGCTGAGCACAGCCCTAAAGTCAGCTCCCTCTGCATTTCCTCACAAGGCCAGCTGATGGAGAGACATCCCTCATCTGACCTCTCAATTTCAGAGAGGAATATTATCTCCATTTACAGGACCTGGATTTAAAAGACCCATTGATTTCAAGAGACTTTCAGTCAGTCAAGTTTTAAGGAGATAATCAATAACAATAGTGATGATCATTTTAATTAATTCTTCCAGCACAAAAAGCTCAGGATACATTTCCTCATCCAGAAAAAAAAGGGGAAAAAACATGACTGACACCTGGAAGCAGAGTCAGAGTTTTCTCCTTACATTTGAAAAGTCAGTGTTAGCAAACACCGAAGACAGGGCTGGAAACTGGTCCGGCACCGTGAAGCTGGGTGACACCTGCCCATGTGTTCACTGAAACACCCCCACCCCGCACGGGAGAGCGGTTCATGTGCTCACACAGCCGGCATTTTTATTTCTTTGCTTAGTTTCCAAGCAGTTCACATGCTGCCCACAGCAACAGTGTCACTCATCCCTAAAGGCAGAAGCCAAGGTTGTCTTAAACTGAGCATCCAGAACCATTCATTGAAATCTGCACTTAATGGAAATTTTCAAATTAATATATTGTTTGGTATCGTGTGTGAGAAGCTGGAATACAACGCCATGTGAAGTTTAACAGGCTTCTGGATTTCTGTAGACTCTAAAAATCCAGCAGCTCTGTCTCTGTTAGATCCTCGTTATTCAATAATTTAAACAGGCAGTCTTTTTTTTTTTTTTTTAAAAAAAAAAGCATCTCTCATTCCTCTCAGTACATACAAAGCTTCCATGACAGCTTTCACAAAGTTCAAAAGGAGCCATGAGATCACAGCTACACTATGATAAATTTCACCCACATTCCCATGTATTGGCTGCAGAATTAATAAATTAAATATTTCAATTCCCAGCAGACAAGGATGTTGAGAGAAAACAGATGCCAGGAGAGCTGGAAGTATCACCACTGCCGAGGGCTCTCGCAATGGCTGGGAATTAATTAGGTGAGATAAGAATGAGATGATCGTATAAAGCAATGCACAGGCTTTGCTGCAGGTAAAGGGGAAACACCACTGAGCTTTGCAAAGCCGATCTGCCGGCACGTCTGAAAATGAGCTTAACCCCACACCACAGGAATAAAACATGTTGGCCAGGGCCTGAGAACCAGGCGTGCCAGAAGCACTGGGAGTGTTGCGTAGGACAAGTCAATCTGCCCTTCCCTCCTCAGCAAGAGGGGAGGCTTCTCGGTAGCATCTTTTTCACACCCACGTGTGTGTAAAGAGCAATCAAATTACATGTCTGTTTGCCTCTCCAGGGCCTCGGGAAGGGTTCTGATCCTGTCTCCTCTGCAGGCACTGGTGTTTACTGCCATGGAAATCTGCATCTCCGGAGGATGTTGGAGAAGAGCCCCGCATTACCCGCGGGAGCTGTTCTGGTTGTGCCACTTCACATGTTGTCAAAACAGGACAATCAGTTTCAAGACAAAAGGAAAGAACGGACTTACAATGCACAGCCTTAATCTGCATTTATAAAGATGTACAGGGTGGGAAAGAGTGGAGAGGGAGTCTAGAAGAGAAGAAAAAACAAGCAACAAGTTACTTCCGAATTGGTGGGATGAAGAAAGAAGCTTTGGCCGAATGAGGCTGTTTCCTGCCCAACAAAATTATACCCCGTTGAGTGTCTGTCAAACACATGACACTGGCCCTGGGCACAGAGGTTTCACATGGAGCTCTGCTTTACAGAATTTCCCCACAGATTTCATCTGTTCAGACACAGCATGGCCCACAGACACCTGCTGCTGAAACCTCTTTCCAGAGAAAAGGATTTCTCAGTTTCAGCAGTCACTTTGGCACAAAACAACCTTTACAGAAGGTGTAAAATAAATAAATAAATAAACCAGCCAAACAACAATGAAGCCCACAACATCCCAAATAACTTCCAATGTA
Source organism: Xenus cinereus (assembly GCA_025774025.1). Taxonomy (NCBI): domain Eukaryota; kingdom Metazoa; phylum Chordata; class Aves; order Charadriiformes; family Scolopacidae; genus Xenus; species Xenus cinereus. The sequence goes on along the minus strand of JAOXJK010000002.1, from coordinate 39,636,742 downwards.
AATCAGGAGTAAAATACAATAAAAATACTGCACTACCAGTGTAAAACCTGGTGTATCAGTTTTTAAAAAGTTGTCCAAGATGACAGTTAAGGAAATAAATAAATAAAAAAATCTACTACCACTGGCAGGTAGCTGTTAACTGTAGTCACAACATCTCTGCTTGAGAGATGAACTGGAAATCCACATCATTTGTAATAACACCACAAAGTGTTCCCGAATGCAACATATCGTGAGAGAGGCTCCCAAAGAGTGTGGGAAAGGAACGACAGAGTCTTAAAAACACATGGTGAGTCCTTTACAACCAGTGACTCATTGTGACTATTTTCACAGACCACTTTTCAAGTCATTCATACACTTTGAGAATAAAAAGTCTTATTTCAGTGTGTATCTGAAAAAAACCATATTAATCCCCAACACATAAAGGTCTTCTCAAAACCTTAAAGGATTTGCTAAGCAGAATTGTTAGTGTGTTGCATGTCTGCTTTGATTATGTTTGACATACTTTCCATATGGAAACTTACACTAAATTTCATCAAGAGCTTTTCTTTGTTTAAAATATTAATCCATCTAATGTAATAAATATTTGCAGATATAGGAAAACATCACTTTTGGGGGTAGTCCTTATACAAAAGGGTGAGAGAATTCACACACAACTTCACTCAAATGCTTCCTATTTCCTTCCTGAATAATACATACCTTCTTCTCCAACTCAATTCTGAGCTGTTTTTCTTTGAAAACAGCTATTTTTGGTTCACTATTTATATCTGTGGAAAGTCCGGTTTGTTTTACTCATGCTGAAAGGCTCAAGGGTTCGATACATAGATAAAGGTCTTAGTTTATGAAATCTCTCTCAAAACTAACAAAATTATTTGACGAACTAGTGTTGGACATAATGGCCTCATGCTGATCAGTCAAGTTACAAAAAAAACCATATAAATAATAGAATTCCAACCATCAACTCAACACTGCACAAACCACCACTAACCCATGTCCCTCAGCATCACGTCTGCCTGTCTTTTAGATACCTCCAGGGATGGCGACTCCACCCCTTCTCTGGGCAGCCTCTTCCAAGGCTTGACAACCCTTTGGGTGAAGAAATTTTTCCCAATATCCATCCTAAAGCTCCCCTGGTGCAACTTGAGGCCATTTCCCCTTGTCCCATCGCCTGTTCCTTGGGAGAAGAGACCGACCCCCGCCTCTCATATCCTCCATCTTCCTATTCCAGTCTTCCCTTGTACAGTCACAGAGTTTCTGTGGTATTTAATGAAAACGCACCAAATTATGCGAGAAATGAAAGCAACTACATTGAGGACAAAACTTAAGTTAATAATTTCAAATCATTTTCATGAAAGATTATCATGACAAGTTCATGTCTAACATGTAAAGTACCACTAAGCCAGAATGCTACCAGGAATCAGCCAAGTAAGGACTTGGAACCACATCTGGAGACCACCTACCCTAGACCTCGGCCTGCTGGAGACACCCCCCGCTGCAAAAGGGACGGTGACAAACACGGGCAGGTCTGTCCCAATGGTTCATCCAATGCTCCGCTCCCCCCCGGTGGGGACCCAACAGGAATGGGGGAAAACAGGGAGATCTCCAACTCACTCTCGCTCACCCAACCACCAGGTAAAGCCATCTGTCAAATTATGAGATGCAGTAGTTTTAAAAAATTGAAGACTTTAGTGCAAAAGATGATGAAAATACACAAATTGAAGAGCTAAATGCACTTTAAGCTTTTTGCTTACTAAGTGAAAATATGTGAGAGGGTTCATCTTCCTTGCTGACAGGAGTCACTGACATCGGTACGAACGTGGTACATGCTGCTGCAACACACCAACAATGAAAATCATTCTGAAGGAAGATAACCAGCAGTGATTGCAGTTGGGATTTGCACTCTCTAGCTATTTGCCAGGCTTGCAAAGTACTAAACTAGTTCCAAATAATGTCTTAAAAACAATCCAATTCTGTTTTACCAGTTGAAAACAGGTCTGTTTCCAAATATGCCAGTTGCAAGTGTTGTTGAACTGGAAAAATCAGCAGTAACTTAGTATGGAAATGAAAACACGGGAGGTTCTGGATTTGTACTATCTCCATCGCTCCCCGAGGAGCACGTCTCACCTTGGCAGAGCCCACGGCTGAGGGGCTGGGGGCAGCAGCGCAGGGGCTCCTGCCACTCGCGGGAACGGGCCCCTCGCAGGGGCTTTGGCACGTTTAGCACATCGAGAAATGAAGTCACTCCTCCGTAACTTCTGGGAATGTCTATGCTGAGTTTAAAAAAAGAACGGTAGCTTCAGAAAAAAAAAAAAAAGAAAAAAAAAAGAAAAAAAAAGAAAAAGCAGTCGACAGTTCGCAGATGGCAAGCAGTGCTTCCCAGGGCTGGAGATTTAGGGAGGTCTTGCCAAAAGAAGGCAGCAGACATATTTCAAAAAATATTCAATTAAACAAAACAAGATAGAACAGAAATAGCATATTTCCCTTTTTTTTTTTTAAGGTTATGTCCGATGATGCCAGTGTTTGCGAAGAACACTCAAACAAGCAAACAAGATGCAGCAATAAATTCCAGGGAAAGTCCGAAGCACTAGTAAATGAAAGCAGGCAATTTTTTTCCCCCCATCATGGTTTTGTGCTCTGCAATTTATCAGAGAAGAGTAAATCTCTCTGAAACAAGGCAGTCTAGAGAGAGGCCATTTCAGACAACTGTGCATTTCAGTTTTATCAGTTTGCCTACTGCGCTGCTGAGCTACTCTCAAGCAGTACAATACTCTGTGCCACTAACCAGAAACACCCACGTTTTCAGAGACCTGCCCTGAACATGCGCTTTTTAAGAACTGGTTCTCGCCACCCTTAACTTCCATGCCCCAAACCAAGAGCAGGCTGGTCTCCTCTTCAGACCACGCGTGTCTCCCGACAGTGCCGCTGTGTTGCTGGAATTGGGGCAGGAAAGGGAGGTGTTACGTTGGAAGAGGGGTTTTGGCACTAGTGCAGGCTGTGGGCACTTCACCAACGGCAGAGCTATTCACCAAAGTCATCTCACTTACATTCTCCATTGCATGATTCTAGCAAAACCCAGCATTTTATTAGAGAAACGAGCAGAACTGTAGCACATGCTCTATAAACACAAAGCATATATTCCAAGCAGTGGATACCTACAGCTCTGCTCAGTATCCAAACAGCAATTACTCACTTGTCAGGTGCATGGGAAATTCAAATGAGCTTTGTTAATGCCACATCTGTTGGCATTTGTTTTGCATTTTTCCACAAGGTAAAACGTTTGCTGTACTCCAGGTTCTGTAGCAGGCACTGAATTTTAGGAAGGTTTTACAAACACTGTTTTCCCATACTGAGCCCCTGTCTTTTCAGCAGACACTGTCATTGACAATGCATTTGTGCTGCAAATTGTATTTGTCACTGGGCTCTCCAGGTGCCATGAACTTAAATAATCACAAATACTACACTTGGCTCAGCTCAGTTGCTACTCCCATTGTAGATTTCTAAATAGCTAGTAGATCTTACAGTATACTTCAGAAGTATTTATGCAACACAGCTTCGGGCAAGAGAACTTCAATTTTATCCATCTTTGCAGCACAGGCAATAATAAAATGAGGAGAAAAGGTGCAAGACAGACAGAAGGGAGAGCAGTGCTCCAAGGAAGCCCACTGCCGTGTGCCTCTCAAACCCAGCTGAGGATAACGAGGACTGAAGAGCTTTATCATCTTTCTAGTAAAACATATGAAATAAAGTTCATCATGGCAGTATTTATCACCACCTGTTCACATCACATTTTCTTAAAGTTCATTGTCAGGAGTCAGTCCCTTTAAAAGTATTTAAATAAAAAAAACACACAACAACAAAAACCAAAACCACAAAACCAAGATAACAAAAACCCAGCCCCCCTAACCAAAAGACCCCCCCAGAACACCCAAGCCACATATCCACATCGTGGAGGTGAGTCTCCATCACCCTCTTCGCTGATGTACATGGTCAAGACACACCAGGAAACAAGTTCTGGCACCAGCCCTCGGGCAGCAGAAGCAGGGATGCTCAGCTGCCAGCGCAGCGCCCGAGGAAAAGGCACTGGAGGACAAAACTGGTGTACATGAAGGGAGCAGCACTGGTTGTAGGGCTATTTCTGCAGATCCCTCCCAGGGTACAGCAACACATACCCGCCGTGGGTCCCAGCACCACTCATGCCGACAGGAACAGTAACCGAAAAAAGCTGCAATTCAGAGAGTTTTCTCAACTGAAAGAGAGGTCTGTAATATTTAATTGAAGCAGTACTCCAACAGCTCTACCAATCACCCTACGATATAAGCCGACTGCCCTCTCTAGCTATTTTATTAATGACTTCCCATATCCTACTTGGTTTATTACTTTTTAAAAGGCAACTTTGCCAGTAGATCACTTGGTTCAGTGATCAGAGGGAAGGCGTTCCACAAAACTTGGCCAAAGACAACACCACAATCAAAAAGCCGACAAGCTTTCCCCCAGCGCTCGCTCAGCTTGCCTCTGAAGGAAGTGAAACGGGGCATAAAGTTTCCAGGAACAGGCAAAGGCCACAGCTCCCTGAAAAAGCAAATCGCTCCCGAGCAGGGTGACTGAGAGGAGACCTTCTCCTTCCAGCTCCCAGCCCTCAAATGCTGCCTTCCCTCGGAGACAGAATCCAGTGCTCTGGGTGGAATGTGGCTTCTACCACCTCTTCTCAGAGACCTGATAACATCTATTTCCAAATGAATTAAAGAATGCCATTTGAATTCACGGTTGGTTATTTGGGAAAAGCACACATTTGGGTCCCGTGGTAAGTCACAGACAGCATTTAGAGAGAGATAGAAAAGTCAACTAAAGTAAAACCCCCAATTTCAGATTTGTCTTTGATGAATCTACCTATTGTGTTTTCATATTATGATTTGCTTATTGCTCTAAATACTTGCACAATCCCACCGGTTATTTTACTGAATGCAAAATTACACTTAAAACGTCAGGTTGGGCATGGGAATGAAAGGAAAAATTGTTCTGAAACGTCAGGCAAATAATGCAGGAAGCATATGAACACCTCTACCTATTAGCACTGACACCATAACCTTCCCATTCTTTAGCTTAAAATATACTATTAAAGAAAAAACACAAAATTTAAGCAAGGAAAAGCATGAAAAATGAAACAGAACACAAGGAATACTCTAATAAGCTGCGTGTATGAACATCACGTTTCAAAAACATTACTGGAAATTCCTACATTAAAAAAAAATCATCAGAAGTTTTCCCACATCTTTCTATACTCATTTAATGAGAACAATCAGCTATTTCCATTTTCTTAAAGCTTTTAAGTTCATGGATTTAATTAAGACGTTTGGAAGAAGCACTGTGAAGACAAAGTAAGAACTTCAGTTCTGCCGAGATCTCTGGATAACATCTTCACATTTTCAACTAATTAAAATACCACTGAACCCTCTGAAAATCCAGAGCGGGGAAAGGAATTTCCCTCCAGGATGATATCATGCAAGGAAGCGTCAGTATCTGTGTATTTCAAGCAAACACAGTTAAAGTGCTATCTAACATATTGCCCAGTTTTCAACAAAAGCCCTAAGGAACATGGTTAAGTGATCCAAGCATTTATCGACTCCTCAGCAAAGCTTTCCATCAACACTAAAGGAAACTCACCATAGGTTTATTCTTAGATTTGAAAGAAAAAAAACAGTAACAATATTCCTTCCAAGTATGAGGCTATGAAAGAACTTTTAACTTTTGGGGGATCTGGTTTGTGTTTTTTTGTTTGCTTTAGAATTGGGTTTTGGTCTTTGTTGTTTTTTGTGTGCTTTGTTTTTAAAAAATGCCTCTTATGCAGGATATTCATTTAGAGTTCTGCATTTGTGTGACACCCTAGTGAAACGGCTGCGATTCTAAACAGGAGCCCCCTCCACCCTCCCCTGCTCCTGTCCTTGTTCCGCATCCCGACACAGGAGCTGAACCTAAAACTCCTGTCCCCAGGCTACAGCCCTGCCCAGGCTCAGGACAGAGCCGTGCCAGTCCCCCTCCACCAGCAGAGACAGAGACTCTTCCACCAAAGGACTCACACAGCTGCAAAAGCACTGTTTGCAGGCTGGTGACCACCAAGGAAAAGCATGAGGAGCCCTCCTAATGAAAATTTTTGGGAACATCCCCTCCTGTGAAACTTTAGAATTGCCTCTGAATGTGGAGATGCCCCAGCTCGGCCCGTGGGCTGATGGTCCCACTGGCTCCTCTGGCCCCGCGGACAGGACTCTGTCCTGCTGGGGACCCCCGCAGCGGAGACAAAACACAAGGCAGAGGCAAAGCAGGAGCCCCACGGAGCGATGGAGCAGGAGCCCCACGGAGCGATGGAGCGGAGCACTGGAGCACTGCATGCACCCCCCAAAGCAGAGGAGGATCAGCCCCCAGCCCTGAGGAGCCCCCATCCACCTGAGCTCCCAGCACCTCTGCAGCCCCTGCCACCCAGGACAGCCCTTACAAAGCAGCAGCGGCCAACCCCGCTCTCCAGGGCTGCCCAGGTGTTTTCCCTCCCCGCCGTGGTGCCCGGGAGACTGCCCGGGGAGGGTGGCCGGGGGTTGCAAGGTCCGCCGGAGAGCAGCCCAGGTTCCAGCATTGGGCTGAGAGAGGGAACGGGGAGAGGCAGCACTGCAGATACCCGCAGCCTTGAGAGACTCCACTGGCCTGGCCTTGCCTCCCGCCATGGCCCAGAGCATCCCCAAAACCTGTCACCTCTGTCTGCACTGTCCCCATCTGCCCCAGAGCCCCTCGCCCCCTGAGACACCGCTGGCCAGCGCAGGGCAGCTCTCCGCAGCAGGGAGAGGAGGAGAGACGGCATCGGGACACGGTGGCGATGGGTGACATCCTGAAGGCGGGCAGCAGTCGAGTCTGGACGGGGTGTGGAATTCTCCTCGGCAGAGGGAAGGGCCCGGGCCTGCCCCGCTGCTGGAGGCAGGCGCAGCGCCGGGCCAGCCCGGTCCTGCCCAGCATCACCCCTGCCCGCCTCGGCACCGGGCCCTGCGGCTCCCACAGCACCCACGGCCCCGCGCACAGGGCGGACACCCATCCCAAACAACACAGAGACGTTTTAAATACCAGCAGAAGCGTCACTCTCTGCACTCCAACTGTGCCAGACGAACTGCTGCAAACATGAGCAGCCAGTCATCGTGCCGAACGTTGTCAGGGGATGGAACAAAAATGTAGAATAGGAGAGGAATACTCTATTATTTCTTTTTTTCTTTTTGTACTATGACAATATCCCTTCTCAGTTCTCAATACAGTTCTTTGGACCAACCATGCTCCAAGTAACAAACAGCAATACTACAGACATGGCAGCAGACAGAACACGCGCGGTGAGGCCACGGTTCTGCCATCTCATCTCTCCCCACCACGCACCTCGCTGTTACTGCCCTTGGGGTAAATACTGATCCCCGGTGCCGACCCCTGCCACATGCTGCTGGAACCTGCTCCTGTGCCTCTGCCACCCCTCCGGGGCTGAAGTCATCAGGAACAGCACCTTTATTCCCTACTGAAATGCCAACACACAGAATGCAATCAGAGCGGAAAGCCTGACTTAGAGACTCCAGTTTCAGCACACTGATAAAGAGTATGAGGAAGTCTTCAGAAGATTTAGAGAAATTTTATAGGCTGACAGACAACGTGCAGGTTTTTCCTCAAGTTTCCAGGAAAGTGGGACAGCCTTTGCTTTCAAATGCACGTGTTCCAGCTCCTGGACCAAAGTTTCTCTGCAAAGCATTCGGAAGTGGTCAACATCCACAACAGAAAAGCAGATAGAAAGGGAACGAGGAATCACCGCAAGAAGATGAACAGAGAAGTAGGCAACTGTCTTCTGCAAGTGCTGGAAAGCAACAGGCAATGGCAGCAGCAACAAAAAACAAGGGGGGAAAAACCCCCCGTGATGTCTGGCTGCCTGGAGTCCCAGGCTGGCCTCGGTTGGCAGGGACCTCTGGAACCCTGACTCGAGCGAGGTCACTCAGAGGCAGCTATCCAGGAGCAGAGGGCTTTTGAATACCCCCAAGGATGGAGCCCCCACACCTCTGGGCAGCCTGTGCCGGCGCTCAGCCCCCTGCAGCAGAGGCGCCTCCTTAGGGACCTCTCTTGCCTTGCTCCGAACACGACGCAAAGCAAACCTTTCATCTGTTTAACATGGATTTTCATTATACAACACTGAATAGTCACACACAAATGAAAAACCAGTTAGTTTGGCAAAAGTTCATTATTTTATGCAAACAAGTGAGCAAGTCTTGCACCAAAACTCCACCTCCTTAGTGAAGGATCTATCCCTTCACCCGGCTTACACAGCTCCGCCTTGGCCCATCCTGGCATACAACGGATTTTCCACACACTCCCTTCGGTGAGACTGTAACGGCATTGATGGCCTTTAAGAACACGGAGATCCACACCACATTGGTTCCTTTCCTACTTTTTCCTAAATTATCTTAAAGATCTTTGTTGAGACAAGTAAAAGGTGCACCATGGTCATAAACCACACATACTTTAATATTTAGTAAAGACAGCTAAAGGGAAAAGGCTCTGCTTCCTTTTTGCTAAAAATTGCTGTCCCATAAGACAAATGAGAACTGGCTTCAGGGTCCCGCAGGCAGCCAAGCCTGGACAGGGTCTGTCCTTCCAGCCCAGAAAAACAACACTGCCAGTTTGTGAAAACAAACTTGCTTTAGCAAAAGATTTTTGGGTCACATCCAGTTCTCTGAAGTGAGTGGGCTGGTCCTATCATACTGTTCCACCCAGTTCTTGACTCCTTCATGTGCCTGGCAACATTCGAATTTAAAAATAAATTAAAAAAAAAAAAAATAGTTCTTCCATTTCTTCCTGCAGTAAAGCGTGTGATAGGAATTCTAGACTAACACTTTCACTTTGAACAGCTGTTTTTAAAAAAACACTTTGAACAGTGAGGTCAGGGACACAAGGAGCCAATGATTATGTCAAAGGGAACCTTCTTCGTGCAAATCTGCTGCAGTGACGGGTCCAGCCACAGCTGCCTGCCCAGGGTCACATCAAACGTCTCACTCCCCGTGAGTCCTACAACAAGCTGTAATTCTGTCCCTAAATAAACAGGAATTGAAGTAATTAAAATACAGCTAATGCTGGCTGATGGTACGTCATGAATGTAGAATTCCTTCAAGTGATTTTTGATCAATTTCTTCCAGTGTTTGGTTGACACGTAAGTAAACAGTGCCAAAGAGGGTTCAACACACATTTCTGAGATGATCCTACAGGAAAACTAGTTTTGCTTTTCCCACTGGGATTGGTAAAGCCTCTAAAATTAGAGAGTTTACCACACCAGAAAAGAAAAAAAACAAAACCCAAAACACTTCAAAACAAGCTCCCACGGGATCACTGACAAGGCTCTAACGAAAGAATTCAGAAGGAGGTGCTGCTGGCAGAGCCCGCTGCTGAGGGTCCATCTGCCACCGTGCCAGGGGTGCCAACAGCACGGGGTGCGGGGCCCCCACCAGCCCAGCCGTTAATAGGCAGTGGCTTGTCGATGCAGTCAAGGGCAATCAAAAAAACTAATCTCTTTTCAGGAATGCAGTGGAAACTGGGAAAGGAAGAGGGAACAAGTAGCAGCAGCTCAGCCCCGGGCACGTCCAACAGAGGAGTCTGGTACGGCGTGTCCCTGTGGCACCCCATGCCTGTGACCAGCCGCTCCTCCCGCGGCGGGCTCCTTGTCAGGGGCTCCTCGGGGGCTCCTCAGGCGCCTAATGACATCCCAACTCTCTAAAGAAAGGTGACGTTACTCAACATCCCGTGCACAGCCTCTGCAAGCCCCACCAAGACGCAGACTGAGATGGAGCATCTTTCCCTGCTCTGACTTACTTCCGAAAGCAGACAGACTTTAAAACAAAAAGTCCATCGGGAGCCAGTTTTGCCATTCATTTGGGTTTGCAGAAGCGAAGGAAGCTCTCACCAAGCAGGAGCTCACACAGCCCGCATTAGCGAAGCCTTTGTTTGCCCAGGAACCTCCCCGGCGAGGCGGCCGCTGCGTGCCCCAACAGGCTGTGCTGGGGGCAGAAGGGGGTGCTTCTCCCCCTTCCTTGGGCAAAGGGGAAAGGATGAGCCATCGCCCAGTGCCGCCTGCCCGACTGACTGGTCCCCTTTTTTGCAAATTAAAGGAAGAGTTTTTCAAACTAAAGGGGCAGAGGGCAAGGTAAAACTACAACCAAAGCAGCCGGCAGAGGCGGAGACAACTCCCAGAGCAAACACTTAAAGCCAGTCCCTTCCAAGGAAATTCAACAATTTGATTTCTCCTCGCATGGACGCCAAGGAATGGTCTGTCCTGCTGGAGAAGAAACCTTGAGTTGAACCTCGTGGAATCGCCTCTTCAAAGGAAAGCAAGACACTCGTTGCATTAAATGCAGCACAATGACCTTTTGAAGCCCGAGATAAAGCTCCAGGTGAAGCAGTTCTGTGCCACCAAGGGAGTTACTTCACTGAAGCCCCTTGTCCTGGCTCTAACGGGCTTGTTACCCGGGGCAGCCCCGGGATGTGCATTAATAAGTCACATCCCTCTCGTGCCCACTCAGTGCCTGCTCCTTGGGGCCATGAACAGGCAGCCACGGCTTCCGAGGCACAGGCAAAGCTGCAAATGAAAAGGCTACTTTTCTCAGTGACATCCACACTTTAAATAATAAATGAGGAATACGGGGAGAGCTCCAGGAGGAGCTAAGTGTACACAGTACAAGGAAGGGAAAGAAAGCATCTGAGATGAAAAGAGGAAATACATGTGCAGAGGGTGGAAGATACAAACAGTTATGATGAAATGAATAACAGAAAAGGGAAAACGAGAAAAAGTAAACAAGAGATTAGCGTTTTAGAAAATTATGAAATTCAAGGGCTTGACTAGTATTCTATGTGCAGTTCCCTTTGAAGTCAAATCCTGTGGTGAGAAAATTTATGATGAGAACTTTGAAACAACAACAAAACCTTTAAAATTTGACCCTTGTGAGAATGCTCCTACAAGCTGATAAACTGATTCTTATATAAAGCGTTCTTCCCGTGGTACCCTACCCCCATGGCATACTTTCATATTCAAATAGCTTGGGAATTAAATCCTCTTAAACCATCACACTGATACACTGGCAATTTGCAGAAAGTCAGCAAGTTACAAAAAGCTAACTCCGCTCCACCTGCTATAAAACCACATTAACAGAAAACTGTAATTATATAATGTACTTTGCCACTACTACTTCCTTGTGTAAACATGTGCTCTTGCTGTTAATGATAACACTTAATCAAAAGGAGAAGAAAGATGGTCCACAAGATAATCTTCTGAGTTTCCTGCTTAAGGGAGGCTAAACAACATAGAAGCTCCTAATTAAAACCCTTTTGCTCACAGAATTGTAAAAATAACTGCTAAAAATACTTTTTAAATTTTTTGTTAAAAAATAAGCAGTGATTTTTTTAAGCTTACAACTCCATCTTGGAGGAAACAATCACCCTGTGTTGCCTGTACTGCTACTGCTCCAATCATTTTCAGCAAACTAGAAAAGAGCTTCAAAGATGTACAGGTGACACCGACCAGCCCAGGTGTCACCGCGAGTGAGCTCCATCGCACCACCACGGCCACCCCTGCACGTCCCTGAGCCCAGCCCCGCTCGCAGAAGTGAAGGGGAACAAGGGACAGTGAAGGAGTTTCAAACCCAAACACCGTTCCACAGCAGCAGATTAACAACTACAGACGGCGAGGGCTGTTCAGCAGCCAGACACCACCGCATTGGGCCACCACCCAGCGCTGTGCAGTCACACATCTGGGCCAACAGCTGTGTCCTGCTGGCAACGCGTTACCAACAATTTCATTGTCAAGATACAACAAATCCCTCAGTTATTAAAAAATATTATTTTTTCACATGCACAAGCACTGCAAAGGGTAACAAAACACTTTTCTCTTCAACCATTTCATTTTCACATAGCTCCAGATGCTTTAGGCAGTACCAAATTCTGGTCTACCTCAAAATCCCACCTCCTGCAAAGGGCGTTTAGAACAGCGTAAAACAAGAAAGAGCCCCCTAATAAGCAGCATAAGCATGAGTACAGCAGAAACGGTAAGAAAAACATTGATTTGAGACCCTGCCACAGAAAACCAAACAAACAGAAGGTGCAACAATGTAAAAGAAATTACCGGTGACACTCAACAAAGAACTAACATCAGAAAGAAGTCACCAAAACAATCAGAAAATAGAAAGTGAGGAGTGCAAAAATAGATAAAATACAGATTACTTATTTTTATGGTTCCCATCATAGAGAACACTGAAAAATACTTTTTTGCTGGCTATGTTATTGCTCAAGAGCATGTATTCCTAAAATGGAAATCCTCGGTTACGAGCGCACGGTTTCACAGCATCACTGAACACGGGGGGATAAACAGCCCGGGTCTCGGGGCAGCCCCCCCAGCACTCGCCAGGGCTGCCGATGCCGGGCTCAGCCCCGGGGGGGTTCAGTCCTGCCAGAGGGACCCGACCCCAGCCCCTTGCAAGCCCTGGGGAGCACGGCGAGAGGGGAGCACGCTCCAGAGCGCACCAACCCACCGGCCAAGGACCCCCCGGACCCGCTGTGAGCATCTGCCTCTGCCCCTCTTCCTCCAGCTGCCCAAATTCTGCTGTTCTCACCCCCTGGCTAGAACATATGTGTTGCCTGTGTACCCCCCACCAAAACAGGCAGGAACTCCCGTACATTTATACACCCCATGGAAACACCCCCTTCCTCTGGGCACATCTGCTTGGGATGCTCTTCCACCCCAGGAACGCCAAGGCAGCCTGGCAGTAAGGGTGGAGTAAGTGTTTCTCAGCAGTGAAATAGTGTATTTATTTTTTTTAAATGTCAATTAATCAAACATCTTTCACTCAACCAAGCAGCTATGATTTGAAGAAAACAGGGTGCCTTGACTTGCAACCTTAACACGTAATACCTTAAGTCTTATTTAGAAAATCACAGAATTGTAGGGGTTGGCAGGGACCTCTGGAGACCCCCCCAGTCCAGCCCCCTGCCGGAGCAGGGTCACCCAGAGCAGTCACACAGGAACGTGTCCGGGGGGGTTGAATGTCTCCAGAGAAGGAGACCCCACACCCTCTCTAATCAAAACCTAATTAATACATTTCCCATCCTATCACATTTGAAATATTCCACAAAAATCAAGTAATTATTCAAGGGGGGACACAGAAAAATAAAATAAAATTTAAAAAAAAAAACCACCACAAAAAACCTAACAACAACAAACACAAAGCCAAAACCGCTTCAGTTATCACCTAATACCAGCTAAATCCACAGACATCTAACATCAAAATAAAACTACACCCACTGTTTCAGGATCGGAAAATTAAGATCAGATGTGACAGAGACATCTACACTGTGATCACCACCCATTAGAAGAGCAGGCTGTTTGTAAAAGTTATTATGCAAAATATTTCTACTTCAAATTCAATTGACAGACTTCAACTCCTAACAGAAGTAAAGGTTATTCCAAGTTCATACTCAGAATTAAAGCGATAAGCGTACTTGTAATAACAACACTACTACAAAGAGGACTTGGAACAAGAAATTCCACCCCTGCCCTCTGTGTTTTCTATGAAAAAGGGGGACTTTCACCCAAATGTCAGTAGGACAAGGCCACTTGGGAGCATGAAGAGGCCACTGCCCCATCACAGCACTGTAGTTTGAATAGTCAAAGACAATACAACAACACTGTGAGTCACTTAAAGACCTGAGGATCCCTACCCCAGCACCACACAGTGACTCCCTAGTCTACCTTCTCCCCTCCTTTTTTAACCAATAAAATAATATGTTCTGTTTAGCTTTTATCTTTCTTGTCGTGATTACACTTCTATTCCAGCCCAAGCCTGTGCTGAGACTCCAAGAACTGCATCGACCCCGCACTGGAGAGGAGCTCCCCGCACTCAGAGGTGTGAGGACAAGGGAAGGTTTCAGAAGCCCCCACCTGACCTGGGCTCATACACACCAATTGCAAAGGAAACGGGAACACACCATCCACTCTCCAACCCAAGCACAAATCTGCTGGGCGTATTGAAAGTCTTCATCCTAAAGATCTACACTCAGAGGTTTAAACAACACGGACTGTAAAATCACCTAAGCCTGGAACAGTGCAAGACACAGTTTCAGGTGTGAGCACGAAGGTGTTTTTTCATTATTTGTGACAGCCCCCAGCCAAATCCGCAGCGAAGGGTAACAGAACCCCTGAGACAACAGCGAAGCCGGATGGCAGAGACCTCCATCCACCTCCCTCCGGCAGGAGCAACCGCAGCTCGGTGGCCGCTGGCAGTGACACAAGTGTCCCCAGGGCCCGCAGCCCCAGCAGACACCCACCCGGCGGCAGGGACGGGGACAGAGAGGCTGCAGATGGCTTTGGGGACCCTCCTGGCCCAAGGACAGATGTGCCCCCGGGCACTGGTGGCCCTGCAGCCCAGCCGCTCCGCTCACCGGCCAGGACACCCTGCGGCTCCCGGGCTTCTGTCCCAAGGGAAAACAGACCACATTGAGCTGCTTAAAAATAACCAGGAGAATGAAAAGGATGGAGCAGAAAGGAAAAAAGGCAGCACATTAGAGTAATTAAAATCCTATACAGTAAGATCAGAGAAGCCCCAGGCAGATCGATTTTGTGGGCACCAAGGCGGTAGGATCCTCCAAAGGCAAATGTGAAATTCCATCAGTGCAGAGGGAGGACGCAGAGAAAGCAAGGAAACTGGGAGAGAGAGAGGGAGAGGCTGGTATCACAGAACGGTTGGGGCTGGAAGGGACTTCAAAGATCATCTCGTCCAACCCCCTGCCACGAGCAGGGGCTTCAGAGGAGGGAAAGAGAAGGAGTGACCCACAGGAAACCCGAACTCCATCCTCTGCTGCTAGCGAGGGTATACTGGGATAAAAACAGTCAGTGAGAGTATGCTGGGATAACAACAGGAAATGTTTACACTGCAGGACAAACATTAAATGCTTACGTAAACACAAATGTACCTAAAATCATACACATTCATATTCATGAGATGCACGTGTTCATGAAGGTTTGAAGAATATTTGCAGATCTAATACTGCATTAATGTTTTTAATGAAGTAGCAAAACTGCTCAAGATATGAAACAAGCCCAGCGCAGCCCCTCCTCGCTGTTCGCATGTTTATTCATGATCTCCCAGCTCAGCCTGGCCACAGGTCATTAGTGGACATGGGTGGCCAGCAGGAGCAAACCAGTACGTTATCATTGCCTGCTTCTGGCAATCGGGGAGGAAAAAAAGCAATTCTCTCCTCTTTGCAAAATTATAGCCAGGTCAGCAATGCCAGTGACCTAGGAAAGACTGTCCCACCCAGATCAACCTGTCTGCCAAAAGTATTCTGATTTATTCTTCTACAAAATACTGGCCTCAGCTAAAGAGCATTTGCACACGCAGCATGTGCGAGCCGAGTAAACAGCACTTGCACAACAACACCTGAAGTGCAAATCGCGCTGCTGCCACGCAGTCGCGTTCAGGTGCTTCAAACAAATCAGCAGAAGGTTCCTCGCAGAGCCAAGACGGGGGGGTTCACTGGGGTGGGACGGGGGGGCAGAGGTACCACGCTGCTGGGCGAGACCCACGCCACCCCGAGACCCCTCCGGGACCCAGCCCACCCACAGCACCCTATTCCAGGGGACACCTGTCCGGAGCCGGGCGTGGGAAGGGTCCCGGGGGACTCCTGGCCACCGTGAATCAGACCCCGGAGCAAGGGGAGGAGGGACGGTGCTGGTGCAGGGGACTCGGACCCGAGCATCCCACCCGCTCAGGGTTTCTGCGCTGTCGTGTGAAAACACGTACCCTTACACTGCCCCCAGGTCCAGCAACACTTGACTAAAACCACAGCGTTTAATTAAAACATGTATCACCAACTGAAATTCGAAATGAGAAAAGGGAAAAACGGATTAAAGGAACTGGAAGTGGTTTTCCAGCCCAGCTTGGGTGAAGTCTATCAAAGCGCCAGCCCTCCTTTATAACTGAAGTCACTTCAGGTCACGGCAGAGAAGCTTATTCCTCAGCTGACGAGGAAGAGCCCAACAAGCAGAAGCAGCCACTGACAGCTCCACAGAGCAAGCCAATGTCATCTCTGCCATGCCCGAATGGCACCGGCGTTACTCCAGAAACCTGACCAGGCAGTTGCCAGCCCCAACTCCAGCAGCAGCAAACCAGAAGCGCCATGACGACAGTTCAGACCAGTCTTTCCATTCCCCACTCTGCAGTGGAACATACCCAAATAAGCCCGGGTTTGTTGCTGTAGAAAACTAATTTTTCATCGCAAGGGAGTTGCTTGCCCGGAGCAGAAGCGTTCCCCTCTTTGGTCACACCGAACCATAAATAACAAACACGCTTCACCTCCTCCAGGAACGGCAGCAAGTCTCAAACGCTAACTAGGAACAACCGGGAAATCATTCAGTCTGACGGCACGGGATTTCTTCAATGACAGGCTCCAAAGTGGCCACTTTTATCACTCTTGGCTGCAAGGGAAGGCAGGGGAGCGCTCCGAACCGCCACACTGGCCACGGGAGATGGCGGCCTGGGGTCAGAGAGCAGGCTCAGGTCACACAGAGGAGTCCTCTTTGGGCTCGAACAACAGGAGCAGCAGCAACAACCAGCAGAGTCCTACCCACCACCACGCGGCTTCACACACAGACACTGCACAGGCCTAAGGCCATCGGCAGGAAAATTATTACGGAATTAGTATTTTCAGGGTTCATTTAATACAAACAGACACACTGAAGCGTAAGAAAATAACTACAGCGATAACTTGTCAAAGTTTACTAAACTTGGTGAAAAGATGAATTGCATCCTTTGACTACACACGTATCAATCAAAGTGTGTACTTTGGGTCAGCCTTCACGATGACGAAAAAACACCGCAAACTCTGAAGGCTGGGAGGGGGCGCACACCCCCAGGCGTCACTGCGGGCACGGAGCGATGCGTGCACCAGGCTGGCGCCCGAAGCCCTGACACACACGGCCAGAGCAACGCGCAGCGCCAGTTCCGACCCAATTCTCTGCTAAACGTCCAAACGGCAACCCCCAGAACCCCCCCGTCGGGCAGGTGACAGGCCAGCGTTACTCAGCTCCAGAACCGCTTCGCCGCTGGCCTCAGGGGTGCGGGACTCCCCCCCGCGGGCTGAGCCCCCCGGCCGCTTCCCAGGTCCTTGGGAACACCCGCCTCCGTTCACCCAAGTCCCTGCCGAGCCGCTAGCCACATCAGCTGTTGCACTCGCCTTACTTGCCGCGACGGGAAACGTCCCAAACGTTTGCCCGAACGCACTGCGCCGATCACCCCCCAGAGCCTGTTTTCACGCCCCAACGCGCGGGGGCCGAGGGCAGCCCCCGCGGGAGGCCGCGGACGGACGGACCGACCCGGGGAGGAAGCTGTTCGTCCCCGCGGGAACGGGCGCACCCCGGGCTCTGCCCCCCTCCCCGGCCACCGCCGACCCTCCCCAGCCGCGCAGGGGGACGCGCGTCGCCGGGACCCGCCGGGCGCGGTGACAGCCGCACGGCAGAGGCCGGGACACACACGGCATCCCCGGGAGGGCGTTTCGCTGCCGGCTGCGCATCCCCGCGCCCCGCTCCGGGCTTCCCGGGACTGCAGAGCCCCCCACACACACCCCAACGCACCGGCCGGCTGCCGGGAACCCCCGCCGGCCGGGAGCGCACCGGCGGGACGGGGCGGCAGCCGCGGGCGGGGGGGCGACGCGTCGGCGCTAGGACCGCGGAGACCCCGCACCCCCCGTATCCCCGCGCCGGGGCGCGCGCGGCCGCGGTACTTACGTCGTCAAAGAGGGACCCGACGTTGGCCGTCACCAGGAGCACCCCGGCGCCGGCCGCGGCCCCCTTCACCGCCATGGCGCCGGCGGCGGGCGGGCGGAAGCGCG
>JAOXJK010000002.1:39601155-39617905 GCA_025774025.1 Xenus cinereus | reverse complement strand
GGGGTCCCCCGGGAGCGCGGCTGTGAGGTCCGGCCCTCGCGCCGCTCCTCCGCCGGCCCGAAAGTGCCCCAAACCGGCCGCCGGCGGTACCGGCCCCCAGAGACGCCCCGTCTTTGGCCAAGGCGCACCGCTCTCCGGAGGGGAACCCCCCGCAGGGCCGCGGGGCGCTGTCGCCACCGGCGGGAGATGAGATCGTTACCGGTAACGGCGGACAACCCGGCCCGGGCCCCGGCGCTGCGAGGGTGGGATGGAGCGGCCCGTACAGAGCCCGGGAGCGCAGCACGAAGCACCCTTGGTGAAAGGGATCGCTTCGGTAACTTTGCTTAAGAAAGTGCAGAAATGATAAATCGCCTTGGCCAGGCTGTGCGTGATCCCTGGCTCCTGAGATTGTCTGTATTTCATGGCTGATTCGTAATAGGAACAGAACGTGCGGAAGCTCCTATCCCCAGGCTCACCGAGGGCTCGCCACGTTTCAGAGCAGGGAAAATAGGAAACCCAACGAGATTCGGGAGCGACTGCACGAATACACAGATCTGCAGGAGAACAAGACGCAGGGGCAGATCGGGGGGTCCTGGGGCAGAAAGGGGGATGGTGTCCAACAGGTGACACACCCTGGTGTAGAGGTGACAAGGGAAACCACCAAATCGTCCGTCACACCAAGCAGGAAGATGCCACGCTGAACACAAAGGCTCAGACACTGAAACGTGCGTGCCCCTGGCAGAGAAACAGAGATTGTTACTGCTGCTCAGCAGTATTTATTGTGTTTTGCATTGTAGCCGACAAAGCCTTTGTATGGTCAGTTAACAAGTCTCTCCCCAATTAAAGATACATCAGGCAAACAAGCCCAGCTGCTCACGCTTGCAGTGAATGAGATCTCACATGTGGCAGAAAAACAGTTTCCAAGGCAGAGTGGCGTCAGGCAAAGAGGGATTGGTACCCAACTGACAGAGCTGATGTCAGGGACGGCACTAGGCCACAGATTTTTTCAGTATTCAGGAAAAAGGAAAAAAGAACTAAGGAAAGCCAGTCTTCAGTTATTGGATTCTCCATACTGTTATTTTAATAGAAGTTATCAGCTGAATGCCAAGGAAAGATGCCTGAAACTTCTAACTACACAGAGCAACTACTTTTCCCCTAGAAAAAGTAATTCATGAAGTAAGGCACTAGAAGAAGAGGTAATCATAAATCTAGTGTAAAACAAGCTGACAGCACTTAATCACCCCTCTTTGTCAAGCTTCAGTTGCCCAGGAACATTTAAGGGATGTCTTCTGGTACCTTGCAATTACACTCCACCACCTGCAGCCGGGACAGGAGGTTGAGCTCCCGTCCGTCCCGGTGTGATTGGGGGAGCAGAGCACAGACACCAGCAGCCAGATCTTTGGTTCCAGTCGGTTCCTCCCACACACACCCGAGCATCGATTTCACCCTCCTTTGGTGCCCTTCAGCACACTACAGTCGTGTGTTACACCCGCAGAGAGACACGGGTGAAGGAGCCGATGGCCAGTGACAGCAACAGTGAACTTGATGAGTCCCATAAAATCTCTTCTTTGTGCCAGACTCTCTCAGGTGGGGACACAGATGGAATGACAAAAGCTCTGCTAGATCATGACCACTGGCCTTCTTTGTTATGAGGTGCAAATGAAATATACAATTAAATAAGAAGCAGGTTGAACTTGCAGAAGTCTGCCTCATGCGAGGGATACTCGCCGACCTCCAGTGAGCTGTGACGTACTGATAAATGCAGTGCAGAATAGGCTGGTGCCCAGAGACACTAAGCACTGCTGGACTCCTCTGGACAATTTCTTCTAAGGTTTTGTACAACTCCTGAGACAGCAATTGCATAAAGTCGGATTGTAGACACCATGATCTGACCTGGATGCAGCCATCAGAGGTGTCAAAGCTGAGCTGAACTAAGATACCATCCCGGTGTATCTTGACGTTTACACACAAGAAAAAAAAGAAAGGGGGGAAAAAAAAGGAAAGAGAGAGAGGAAAAATCCCGTTTGCTGCTGTGTTTCTGGCACACAAGCCTTACACATTTCAGCAATTACATCAAAGCCAGGGCACGCTGGAGGAAGCTGTGTCAAATTCCACCCAGCTGGAAAGGGATCCCGGGCCATATGGCATCCAGGTGAAGAGCCTGGCAGCGCTCGGGAGCAGGAAACGAGAATAGGAAGCGGCTGCAGCCCACAAGAAGTTACTTGTGCAGAGCCCAGGCAGCCGTCGCTGGGCTACAATGTGGGTGACTTTTCCAATTTCTCTGGTAGAGGAAGCAGTACAGCAGCAAAATGTCACAACTGCATGCAAGTAAAACGATGCCTGAGCTGATGCCTGCGAATCCTGTGCCTTTGTCAAGGAGTGGATAAAACCTGGGAAAACAGGAACATAGAATGTAATCTCTGAAGCATTTTCAGAAGAATTCCTGAGTTTGGCCATCCTGGCGGGGCTGTCACTCTCGGTGGCTGCAGCAGCTCATGCTGGTGGCTCAGGATGGTGTTGCAGAGACCGCTCAGAGGATGCTCTGTCAATGCATCCAGCCAGCTTCTTGCCATGTTCTGCAGGGTCAGAATTCCTGCATCCCATCAAATGGCAGCATCCAATCTGTAATAAAAGTCTCCAATTAAAAAAAAGCAAGGAATGACTGAAGCAGCACTTGCAGGCTGTGTTGCAGTATGAATACTGATGGGAGATACACATCACCAGCCGCTTTGCGGAGCGGGGAGGTGTAGGGGGCACATCAGCTGCACATCCGAGCGTAGTGCAGGTGTAGGGGGCACATCAGCTAATTTTGCATGGGTAAAGTGAGCAGAGCTGATGCTTGATAAACTCAGAACAAGATCTATACCTGTGCTGGGGGGGGAACAGAGGAGGAATGTGGGATGTCCCAGACCCACTGAGGCACCTTCTGAAGAGCGCGACAAACGCGGGCAAGCCAAGAGCAGCATCCTTTGCTGCCAGGGACGATGGAGCCGCAGACGGGTGGGCTGGGAGATGTTAGGACAACACATTTCAGGGGGGAGCTGGAAGATGGATGTTGCCTGCTGTGGAGGTTGCTACTGGTGAAAGTTTGGCTGGAAGCAAATTCAGTTTTTCAGCTGAAAGAAGCTTTTCAGCCTACCCAAAAAACTTGGTCAGGCCAGCTCCCTGGACAAGAGACATGGGAATATTAACAGAAAACAGATTTCCATTCATTTTTTAGAAGACAAACAAAGTAACACCACATTTGGTTATTTTTGTGCTGTTGTGCTGCTGTATCACTGTCCTGAATAAAATAATGTGCAGTAAGTGGCACAGGGAACGGCGACTGGTCTGCTGTCCCTGTAAGGTGGGACATCTCGTTCCTGCACATCTCCCCAGGAGCACACAGAGCCGTGGCTACCAAAGTCTTGGGAAGCAGCAGTGCAGGGGCCAGGGGCTCCTGGGGGGGCTCCTGGTCCATGGGGAGGGATGGTGGAGGGAGCACTCAAACACCAGTTGTGCAATTCCTCTGTAATCATATTGGACTTCTTTTCATCACTGTCTTTATGGCTTTACTAATTGGCTTAAGCTTTTATTAGAAGGGTCTTTACGAAGAGCTTTTTATACTGGCAGGAAAAACAACAAAACCCCAAAACTATATCAGATTAAAACCCTTAAGTGCAATGTAATATTTGCTGCCTGAAAGCTCTTTTATCACCCTGAGGGATGGACTCTGTTCCTCTCGGAAATGGATCTTAGTGGGCTTTGTGAACCTGTCCCAGTGTTTGATTAAATGGGCCATTTTGTATTTTCTGGATGGCAAAACACAGCTTGAAGGAAATGCTCTTGGAGTTTTCACTGTTTTTTTAGTTCATGCTTTGGGGGTGAGGAAGGGTCGCACAAGTGGCTGCTCCCTAAATTTATTATGGTCCTGGAGCCACAGGAACCAGAGGAAAACCCCAAATCTGGTACTCGGGTATCGAATCCCTACCTCAGACCACAGGTTGCTGATGTCAAATCAGAGTGTCAGACCGAGTCCTGTAGATTTCAGAGCTCGGTACACAGCCTTTATTTATCTCTGAGTCATTGGAAATTCTCCTGAAATGGACAGAGCTCCAGTTATATTTCTCAACAGAAATTTATTGCTGTCTGTTATGGGATATTTTGTACATGAAAATTAGAATTCATGGCATATAGCTGCTGCACTAACTGTCCAGAACAGCTGTCTGAGAAGCGAAATTCCTGAAGTGCCTGAGATCAGCCCAGGCGAGCACTGGCCATCGCTCTGTCTCGTTCACAGGCCGGGAGCTGGGGCTGGTCAGGGACATGGGGGCTGGTCCGGATCAGTGTCCTCAGGGCCCTGACAGGGACCATCTGCCTCAGAGACTCGCTCGCCTCAAAGAAGTCTCATTGTTGCCTGCACACCCATGAGAGCCATCCTCTGCCCTCACCAGGCACTGGGATTGGGGAGGGAGGGAACCTCACAAGCAGCCGCATCATTACAATTCATAAATATCTCCAACTGAGCAAAGAGAGAACAGTCATTTCATTAACTTTGAAACGTGCAATAAAACAGAGGAAAACATACTGATTCCCATAATAGAAATGAAGGGAAAACAGCAAATACAGGTATGAAAAAAATACTTACATTTGATTTGAAATAATTGCAGTTGGCCCTAGGATCATTGCTGGTGTTACTGGTGCAGAGGGTGTTGAAGCCGAGAGGACAGCGATGGCTGAGGTAACTCTCCACATATTGCGGGCATTTTGATGATGTCAGAATATTAAGACGTACTTTTAACATCTGTGTTCTGGCAATGTTCAAACCCCAATATCACTAAAAATATCTTTGCCGCTGTTTGGATTTCACCTTTCAGGTGAACAATGACTCCTTAATGTAGCTGGCCCTTACAGTCTGCAGTTTTTGCTTAGTTGTGGGGCCTAAATATCTTTCAGTATTTCTAAGGACTGGCCTATGAGCTGTCTAGGTTTTGTCGACAAGTGTGGAACTCCTTAATACCCCACACCTGCTCTGCAATTTGCATTTAAAGCATTTTGCTGTGATTCCACACAGCTGCAGCTGGTTGGTTTTAGCACTGAAATTGCAGCTCACACACATTCGAGCTGCGAACAGCTCAGCAAATATGTGCTGCGTGTTCTGTCCCTGGAAGATGGCACAGGCAAATAAGCCCTGTGAGCTGTTGGTGATGCTGGAGGGGTCTCACCCCTCCCTGGGCCATTGCTGGCTCTCAGCCTGCGCTGCCAGCCCCCGGAGGCTCTGCAGGCCCACGGGCAGGTGATTGCCCTGATTAGCCAAGTCTACGTTAAACTACATGCAGATGCTACACTTAAGTTTTCTTGAGGTTGGCAAGCCAAGCATGCCATGTGTCAGATGAGTTAATCTGGCTTTGCATGCTGGCTGTGACATCGTTTTTCAGTCCTTTCCATACGTGCCACTCAGCTCTGCTGCAGTTATCTGTCTCAGCAAGCAGAAAAGCACCAGCACCATCCTCCTCCTCCCCTGCCCGGGCACCCTTTCCCTCCAGTGCTCCCCCCAGTCCTGGTCGCTCCGGGGATCTCTGCCGTGTCCCCTGCACACCGGGTAGGAGTAAATCAGACCACAAAGGCTTTCACAGACCGATATCTTTGGTGAGATTCTAGTTCTTTCAGCTGCTCAAGGACTGTAGAGTTTTGACAGCGGTGTTTGATTATCATGAGAGTTTTACCCTTCAGAAAGCCGGCACATTCGGTCTGAGCATGAACGCCCATCCCAGGCACTCCGAAATTACACTATGGATTTGGAGTCTGTGTTGCTCACAATAGAAAAGCCTGGCAGTGGCAAAAACCTAAAGAGCACTTAAAAGCAACTCTTGAGGCCAAACCCTTAAAAATCTATTTTCTTTCAGGCGGCCTCTGTAATCACTTGCTTTTGTATTTTCCCTGTGCTTTATGTCCACTCCAAATGGAAGGGGCTGGGGGTTCTGTGTCAGGGAATGTGGGGTTACAGCCCTGTGTGTGCGGTTCCAGGGTCTCCACGGAGTGTGGGGGCTGCTGCGGTCCCGATGGCTGCCCCCCCAGCACTGCTGTCCCCCCGGCCCTGCTGCGGCTGCGGCTCCCACGATACTGCCCGGGCAGGGGAATTGCTCCTCAACAGCTGAGGAAAGTGCAAATGGTGAAGTTTGCACCTTCGCTGCTGCCCGAGCAGCAGTATTGGTGTTTGTCACTGTGTGGTTACAAAGTCCACGGTTACAAGGATCTTAAAGAACAGGGCTGGTGTGCATGGAAATAACACACGGGGGCTTGTAAATCCCCTCCTTTAACAACAAACAGCTGCACTATTCTCTCTGCAACACCTATGTGTTATTGCAGGATTCCAGTGCCCTGCATAAAATATCCCTGAACTCTCTGATGTTCGTGAGAACCAGAACATGTACCACAGGAAAACAGGAATATAAACCAGAGACCTCAACTTTTTGTTTCACATTGATCCCTGAAGCACCACTGGTTATGATCTGACTGGCAGAGAAGCACGCAAATTATGGGAAGCTGTTCTTAGCCCGCTGTTGGCACAGGAATGACACCCACCCCTGACACGGGGGGCTCCTCCCGGCACTTCCATCAGCGCAGCCCACCCTCAGGAGAGCGGCTGCAGGGGAGAGTTAGCTCTGTCCGTAGCAGGATGTCACCCTGGCGCAGCTGGTGACACCAACCAAGTGACTGGGGTTTGTCCAGCATCTTTCAGATTCACAAAATGATTTGAGAATATTTGGAAAACAGTAATAATAAATCCTTTGGCTAAGAAAGTCAGCATCAATTGGCTTATATGGGATTCAAATATGAATGCCAACATTGCATGAGAAAAAGGTTATTACTAATAAGTGTATACTAATAAGTGTATACTAATAGTGTATACTAATAAGTATACACTGAGAAAAAAAAGAACAGAAAAAAATTCATTTAGAAAAATAGCAGGTTCTTCTTGAGCATATTCTATGTCTTAGTATTTGCTTTCTGCCTATCACACTGGGTGACCAGTTTCAGCCCCTTCAAGTGCCACATACCACGTGCCAGGCTCTGCCAAGTGTAGCTGTTTTAAGCCTGTTTCAAGGTCCACTTTAAATAAAACAGTGGTGACGCTACAACCATGAAAACCTGTTCTGTGCCCAGGCGGGAGAGAGCCAGCAGGTCTGGAAGCTCCGGGGGGGACACGGGCAGTGTAAATGCCACATGTGCGATGGCACTGGGAAATCTATACAATAGTGTCGGGTTAGGGAGCTTTCACAGAGTTTTTCTTTCTTTGTCACACCAATCTGCAGAAAAAGCACGTTTTTGTGAGGAACAAATTCAGCCAGGAACCTCCCCTGTTTAATGGCACTGCGAACAGAAAATGTCTCCCTTGCAGAAAGACGCATTCTTGCTCATTATAGAAAACAGAACGAGAAACGATGACCCCAATTTTTCTTTTTTAAGAATCTCCGGTTTGGGGAAGTTGGGGCAGCTCGCAGTGGTGGGCACGGATCCCGTTTCACTGCGTCCATCAGTGACGGCACGCGCAGCTCCCGAGGTTTCCTCGGTGGCTCTGAGCCCCAGACCTCGGGCTCCGGTCACTACGGGGCCGGGGCTGGTTCCCCGCCTGGGGCAGCTCCAGCCCCTGCCATTCCCACTCATCCCCGGCTCACTGCCATTTGCTGCTGCTGGCTGAGGGGTATGTGGAAGGAAAGACACCTTAGCAGCTGGTGGACATCTCTGTGTTAGACCAGAACGTGCAGCTCAGAAGCTACGGGCTCCCCAAGAGGCACTGCCGTGCCGGCACCAATGAGATGACTTCTTTTAATAACATAGAGCTCTTGAAAGAGCCTGGTGTCAAAAGTATCTTGAACAGGAAGAAAATGCACGGTTGTTAGTTCATCCTGATAATCAGGTGTACATGATCATCTTCACGATCAGCTGTGCTAGTTTTATTTGGCAGACAATAGAGTGTTGATGCCACCTCTTCCCCACTCTTCCCTTCTGACTGTGTGGGAGGTGACACAGGACCAGCTGCTGGCTCCCCCGGGCCCTGCCACCGGCTGTGTGCGGAACTCACCCAGGAACCGTGGCACGTCGGCCATCCTCCAGTCTGGGCAGCTGCAGAAAAGTTATCAAAAACCCATTGCCATTCCGTGTTGGCGATTATTTTTTATTTCTTGTTGGTGATTATTTTTCCCAGTGAGAACAATCAGCCGTTGGAACAATCTCCCCAGGGAAGTGGTGGATTCCCCAACATTGGACACTTTCAAGATCCAGCTGGACAGGGTGCTGGGCCAACTTGTCCAGACCATGCTATGCCAAGGAAGGTTGGACCAGATGCTCCTTGAGGTGCCTTCCAACCTGGGATTCTGTGATTCTATGATGATTTTACTCATTGTGCCATGTGATTTGTAACTTACTGCATGTAGTTGCGTTGATTACATTCCTTACTTTACAACTTTCGTCAGCGATGTTACTGCTGTTACTGGACTGAGGCGCCCCAAAGCACAAGGATGCTCCGCTGACTACCCCATATGAGAAAGGGGGATGGGGCGAAAGAGTGATTTTCTTCTTCATCTCCCGAAATGTGTCCCAGCGCAGCAGCCGCGGGGTCAGCGCCGTTAGCTCTCTGGCAGAGCGGTTCCCCCGCTGCTCGGGCAGCCCACGGGGCATCTGGATCTCAGCACGCAGGCAGTGATTTGTCTATTTCTGTATTTCCTGGAGCCTGATGTAAGGTCTCAGAGGCTGCTGACTAATAATGTGCTTCGTTAAGGCTTAGTTCTGCCATTATACTGCTGTTTCCCCCTCTCAGGCGTCCACGAGTGCTCTTACAGCAGTTAGTGCTGGCTTCAGTTCCTGGTGAGTCCTTAATCTCTGTCTGACTGTAGTACTGCATCACACACATTTACACAGGAAACTTCACTGAATTCCTGTAACAATTGAGGTACAGCCCAACCTAGAAAATTTTAATAGTCTGTTCTTTTAGTGTTTGTCACTCACCAAATACAGATTAGCAGAGAATTTTGTCCTTTTTAAATTTAAGCCACACTGAATATTATTGTAGAAGCTAACAATTTATTATTAAGAAACACCTTATCAACCCTTCATTTTCCTGTAACGTGGTAACAAAAAAACCAAAAGATGACAGCATCATGGGATTAGTGTGGAAAACAGTAACATAAAGCACAGCTTGTTGAGTGTGAATATGCATATAAAATATGTATTGCAATATATGCAATTGTGTATATTGTTTTTGAAAAGTTGTATTTATTATACTGCCAATTTATGCCTGGCAGAACAAACTTTTCCCTAAAACCAAAGAGAAAACCAGAAAAGCACAGGGGACCTAAGAGCTGTGCAGTGGCACACAGAGAATTAACGACTTACGCTAAGCAATTTCATAATGAAAATTTTTAAAAACCTCATCCCAGAAGGCCAGCAGTTTTCAGCGTAAGAAGGATTACCCATCCTCTGGTCATTTAAAATTATTAAAAGCGGGGGTGCAGCTGCGGGTCGGTGAGGTCCGTAAAGGACCTGTGGGGCTGCCCCAGCCCCTTCCCAAGGAATTTTCACAGGGGGCTGTGTACAAGGCAACTGCAGCTTCCCTGGTTTCAAAAGCAACAGTTCACGCACGGATCTCACTTAGGGAAGAGATTCATTTATAATTTAAGCCACTTAAGGTTTCTCAGAATTTGATTTCTTTTAAACATGGACTATGATGTAATTTGGGTGTGTGTCCGTGTGTTCAGGCCAATTCTCTGTCTCCGCAGGGCTCCAAACCCTTCCCCGCCCCAGACAAACCTCCAGGCACCCCGCCACAACAAAGCCTGCTCTTCTGCACCCAGGTTTTCTAGAGAATTGTTTTTCCTCAGATCTGTGAAGCAAACCTCGGGCACGGGGTGGTGCAGCATGGGTTGGGACACGCAGCCTCCTTGCATTCGGAAAGCGTCGGGAAGGAGGCTGGGTCCTGGGATGTGCTTCCCTCAGCTCCCGCGGGGACAAACGCCAGGGAGAGACAGAGCCTGGGCCCGGCAAAATGTGAGCTGGTCCCATGAGGCTGGTCCATCCCTTTGCCATCTGCCCGTGGGCTGGTAAAACATTATAAATATCATCTGTCCTGATGGTAGCTCATGATGGGGACTGTATTTCGTAAATACTCCCATCGATTACACAGCCAGTGGCGTTTACACCCTTTCTGCACCGTGTCATGGGGCTGTGATGGAGAAGGTGTTGAAGAACGGAACTTTTTTTTAACTGAATTACACAAGAAGTAATAGTGTCAATATCATTGCTGCAAATAGTCTATTACCTAATCACCTAACGTTAAAGAAATAGATTAATATAGTGTCTGTTCTCACAGGACCATAGATATTTTTATGGGGTATGGCATTATAATAAAAATTCCCTAGACTTCAGCTTAATCTAGAAAACTCATTAAATAGATTCAATACACTATGGAATTCTATATAGAAATATTATTGTTAAATGTGTACCATATTTCTCTGCCTTCTTTGCCCAATAATTTTTATTTGTAGCATATTTTACTGTGTGGATGAGATAGGAAGAAAACTCAAAACTGATGCAGGCTTTAAAGAGCATTGACCTCTTTGCTTTACTACATGGGAAGATGGGAGGAAAGGGGTCATAGTTTATAAATTACTCCACGGCTGAAGATGAGCTTAGTGTGAACAGAAATCCAGGTCTAAGCTATAACTTGGTGAGCTTTCAGATTCTCAGCCAAAGCTGTGTTACAAAAGACCAACTAAATGCCAGCAGCCGATGCGGTGCCGGTGACTCGCCAGCACCGGGGTAATCCCCGTGCTCGGAGCCACCAGGGTCACGGCCAAGCTGCTCCCCGGGAAGGCCCCGGGACGTTCCCCATCGGCTGCCAGCCGCAGCCCCTGGCCCACCCCAGGGGCTTTCTGCACCAGGGCCACCCCAGCACCCCCCTGCCCGGCCCCAGCGGAGATCAGCGCAGCCTCCCACCCACCTCTGAGGGCTCCCCCCCGCACAGGGCTCAGCTCTCCCCCTCCCCAGCACCCCCCACGGTGCTGCGCCCACACACCCGCTCGGGGACAGCCCAGCCCTGCGGAGGGGGGCGAGGGAAGGGAAACCTCTGTGAAAACATTCCCAACCCTTTGGCGTCCCCAGGCCTGTGCAGTCTGTAGCTGCGGAGCTTCGCTCAACTCCTCACGGGGCTGGCGCAGCCCGTTACTCAGCAGGGTAAGTCATCCCTCCTGGGAACCCCTCGCAGCTTCCGCCATGGACACAGAGACACCCACCAGTGTACACATGGCTGCTCCCGCCCGAGCTACAGCCAGGCTACGTGCCTGAGCAGGGAGCCACCAGCCTGCGAGATCTCCAGCTGGAGATGAATCCCATGGCGTTATCTCCCCTGGGCGGCAGGAGCACGGCCCGTCCATCCGGCACACTCTGCAGACGTTGGGAAGCTGCTGGCAAGCCGAGCTCGGGATCTCCACTCTTCTTGCAAGGGCCTCCACTGCCCAGAGCCACACAACCAGCAGGTTGATGGAGAGGAGGTGAAGAACATGACCGGCAGCTACGGTCCTCTGGCAGAGTAGGCAGTAGTAAGTGTAAAGCTTTACGTCAAGAGCAGAAGGCAGAACTGTGAGGACCAGCCTGAGACTCTTGAAGAAATTCCTACAGGATCCAGGGCTCACCACAAATCTCACTGCCTTTCTGCAGGAGGTGCATTTCTGAAGCAGAGTCTTGCTCACTTGGGTATTATTGTATCCCGTATGGATGTTAAAATAGCACACACAAAGAAAAAATGCTTCATAATGTGTATTTTTTTCCACTAGAAAGCAAATGAAAGGACAGCAGTTAATCCCCTCACTAACTGCAGTTAAGTGCCAAAAGAGAACCAGTCCTGAAATATTAGTGGCCATATAGTGGCAACTCTTAAAAAGATGCTTTGATTATCCCATTTTTAAAACTACTGATGAAAACTTCTTTTTCAGCAGCCCAGCTTAAAGGCATTGTATATAGTATGATTCAGTTAACTAGAGGTGCATTTGCATTGGGAGTGTTTTCAGGCTATGCCTGAAAGTACTGGAATTACTGAAATACCTTAAGCAGTAAGATGTTCAGGTTGTGGAGGTTTTTTAGGGTCATACCCATGCAGAATTTTTCTGCAGGAAAATAAAATTGTCCTGCAAGGCAGCATCCTTGTTTTCAAGCAACGTATGGAAATAATAGCTTCAAAAATGCATTAGAATAAACTCTCCTGCTTGCAGATAAACAACAGTGCATTGAATAAAGTGACTATAGGGCTCCCTCCCTCCCTCGGACACCACTTGCATTTAAAAATAAGATGTTTGGTTAGCCTGTCTCCGCACCACTAGTGAAAGTAAAAAACATTCTGGTTTCAGAGAAGCTGTCTCCCCTCGCCGAGGAGGGAGGGCGGACGCCCAGGGCACAACCGGCGGGGAAGAAGAGGGAGTTGAAAGGCTGAGGCTCCTCCTTCCCAACCAAGTAATGGAAAAACGATGTCAGAATTCCAGCATCTGAATAAATATGTGCCCTCTGACCCTAATCCCCTAGGAAGCAAAACCATCCAGAGTCAGATAAAAATAGCAAGCCCTTTACATTGCTGAGGGAGAACAGCACTGCTTGCAGCTAATTAGCTAAATCCTGTTAATAGCACAGGGGCCGGGCAGCCATGAGGAAGGAGGATCTGGGAGACGCTGAGCGGAAGGCGCAGCAGAGGACGAAGCGGAGGACGGGCGCAGGTTGGGGCACGTGAAGGCGGCAAATGCCACGGCAGCACCCAGCCGAGTCGGCGGGTCGCGATGAGGAGGTCTCCCCGGGCAGGGGATCCCCCCGTCCCTGGCACTGTGTGACACGCTTCGAAGGAGACCTACCAGAACGACTCCTGGTTGATTGCAGCTGGTGGTTTAGCCCCAAAAAACTCCTCCCAACAAGATTACAGACTGTGCTGCTTGTAGCTTGTGCGGGAAACCTCAGCTTGGCAGCAAGGATCCCTTTAAAAAAAACAAATAAAATAAAAAAGAATTACAGTGATCCTGACAGCAAATGCCAATGAACTGTTCAGGTTCAGTGGTATCATTTTATTTAAAGTACTATAGCTTAACAGTGTGCCAAAGATTAACTATTTATTCAAGCCATAAAGGAGACCACTTCAAACAGCATTCACAAATGTTTGTTCTAATCCTGAATGACTGTCTCATTAGTCAGCATCGTTTTTTCTTTGTTATTCCCCATTTGCAAACATTCACACCAGCCAAGTCTGACATGGTGAGCGTTCTCCTCACGCTATACCTGCAGACACATGGAGAGGCTGACATCCGTGCACAGCTGGGAGCCCTGCCCGCAGGGACTCCGTGCCACCGCGGCTGTGTCCCTGCCATTCGCCGCGTCCCGAGGCAGAGCAGTGACTCCTGAAGTGCCCTCGGCATCTCCATTTCCCAGCACAACGCAGTGGGGTTTGCCATAGACATTCCCCTCCAGCAATTTATGCTTGAGTTTCAGCTAAAGTATTTCCATATTAGTGTTCCAGAGTGAGAAATTAGCTTGCTGTAGATTTCACTTCTGGTGCATTTACATCACATTTCTGCAAAACCACTGCAGATATTAATTTCTGACATGACCTGACAAGCCATTAGAACAATTTGCTTGCTTTCAGGAGGAAAGGCTACTGTGGACAGCATGTGCTTTCAAAGGCCGGGGGCGCTCACTTTTGGCAAAATCACGCTGAATTTTGCCTGGAGGTCCAGGGCAGTGCTTTGCCCTGCCCCAGAGACTGCGCAGGGAAATGCTACAGAGCAACGCACTGCAGCTCCCGTCCAGGGCACCTGGCACCTTATTTAGCATTTTTCAGCCACGAAAAGTGACAGTGTGCACTGCACAATGTATTGCTTTGCGACTGGAAGGCAAAGCATGAGGTGCGGACCCCACAGCCAGTGACCACGGGCTGTCACTTCAGGGCAGCGCGACAGCGAGAAGCCAGTACCCTTGGTTTGTGGTTTGATTTTTAAAGGCATATTTGAAAGCATCACTTATCTCTGGGGCACAAAAAAAGAAACATGTATTTAACTGATGTTTCATATAGTGCACTTTTTACAGACTAAAACCCATGACTGGCTGGTAGTTACAAAACCAGAGAATTTTCTCAGATTACTGTATTTCACACTGTTGCTAAGGTTGAAGTAATGCATTTTCACTCTGTAAAAAAGGCTGTCTAAGAGGACAGTTAATTGCATGCCATCTCAAGCTCTAAAAGCCGAGTAATTCTTATCCTTAGAGTAATACAAAAATTGAGCTGTTAATAGCAACAGGCTGGCAGGCTGAAGAGGCGGCTGGCTCCCCTCTGTGCTGGGGGCGAGGGCCATCCAGGAGCACACCAGCCCCCTGCTTTATTCACCTCCCAATTCACCCAGCAGTTCCCTAGCACTTCACATACCTGATGAGACCCTCACCCAGGGACCCGGCTCCAGCTTTCCTGCCTGCTCTGCGTTTGCTCTTTCCTCGTCCCTTCCCTGCTGCCTCCTCCACACCCACATCAGTAATCTCCCACTCCCCATCTCCTCAGGCCCCTCTGCACCTGGGTTTCTCCTACAGCTGCCCCTTAATTAGCACCTGGATGGGTGAGACCCAGGTGCCGGGTCCGTCTGCTCCACATCTCCCACCCAGGGAAGGCTCCTGCACCCTGTGGGGTCACAGTGGCCGCAGCCCCTCCTTTTGCAATGGTGGTCTTTGGGCTCCTTCAGCAATGGAACCGAACCCACCTGAACGTCACAGCAATATATTTGCATTTTAGCAAGGGAGTACGAGGGCTGAGAGTTACCATCCCATGCCAGCCCCTGGTCTGACATCCAGTGCATGTCAGGTACAACGCTCCCTACGGAGACCTTCCATGTGGATACACTGACAGAGAACAAGGGAATATGCCAAAGTGAAAACATTTCTCTTACTGAGTTTTAAGTCCTCTAAAGAGTTAACTTTTTCTTCCCCTGCCTCTCCCACTGTGGAGCAGGTTTGTGCAGAGCTTTTCCCTAGCAGCAGGCAGAGTAACTGGGAATCACCTTGTCAGTAAGACAAGTCCTGAAGCAAAGTGTGCGATCCCTATTCACAAATGCAGTCTGGCCAAAACCACGCAATAAATGCTAAGTGTAGTTGTTTGGGGAGGTGCAAGTGCAAAAGCAGCTCCCTGCCAACAGGATTTTCCACCTCAGACTTCAAATGCTACAGCAGCAATAAAATTAACAAATATAAAACCTTGTAAATTGCTTTTAAAAGTTTATTCGTCCTCTGAAATAGGAGCTGTGCACAATACTTGCTCGCAGAGTATCCAGAGGAGAAGGTGGGCAGCAGAGTAGCTCACTCCAGCCCTGGTGCCCCCCAGTGATGGGGGGGCGGGGGGTGACCCTGGGAGAGGGACAGGCAGGAGCAGGGATGGCACCGCTCATTCCTCCCCCTGCCCTGAGACATGAGAGCAGGCAGCGAGGAAGAACAAGAAATGGAGTAACTCCAAAGCAAGATGCAGGTTATTTTCAGTGAATACCTCCTTACCACCCCCCCTCAAGAAGCTATTAGAAGAGACATCTCACCATGAGTTTATTTGCAGAGATGTATTTCAATTCCTCTATGACACATTACTGCTTACTGCCCTTCTTGTAGCTGAAATTGTTTCATTTTTAAAGAAACACCTGTGTTTTTCAGTAGCTGTCAAAAGATGGATAACTGGATGAAAAATATTCTCATGACTCTGTTTTTAATTTTTCCAAGAAGCCTAGGAGACAAAAGCTAATCTGAGAGTAATATCTAACACTTTGCTTCATGTAAAAAGTCTCCAAGGCCCTGTGTTAGTAGGCTGAGTGGTGGGTTAGTTGCTGTGGCATCAGCCTTAGCAAGGACTACTCGTACTTCCCGTGTTGCTGGCGAGTACCATGGAGGAGAACAGTGATGGAGAAGATCTAAACAAGATTAAGTGCCAAGTGCCTTTTTCTAAATACAGCGTTCAAAAGAAAAGTGGTTAAAAGGACACAATTCCCTTAATTGTCAATACAGTCAATTACAAGGAATAACGTTTTATCCCAAATCCTACAGTCAGTCCTGGGGTTCCCGGGGATGCTGGGCTCCCAGCCGTGCCCACCCGCTGGGACCCCGTGTCCCTGGTGAGGTGGCTGGTGAGAGGCTGCTGACTCTGAGACCTGTAGAGCTGCCTCTTGGACCCACCAGGAGCCCTTGGACTCCTGAAAGATCAGTGCCCACCTCGCTTTTATCCCATTTTGGGGACCGAAGAATAAACAATGGATGGGCATCTGCTTCCTTTTTTTTCTGACACGTGTGACTTTTTGGCCTCATTTTAACTAATTTGGTTTTCTTCCTACAGAAGCTGTTTGAAACCAAGGAGAAGATGTGAGGGAGAGACCACCTACTGGGTCCCGTTCTCCTCTTATGTAAGCCTGTTAAAAACAGTAATAGCCCCATTAAAGTGAATAGATTTGTATCAGAATAAAAACAGTGTGAGCAGCAAGAGAATTGGCTGCTTTGGGTATAAATTCATGAAAGTCATTTAAAGGCTCTCTGGGAGCATAATTAGAAACATGAAGTCCTGGGATGTCTTCCTTCCTTTTTAATCCAAAACTACTTTTAGGAGCTGCTGTCAGCTTGAAAAGTGGTTATTAAAAGAGAAACAACTCCAAACAGTTTGGCGAACAATGCAGCCTAAGTTTTTCTGCAAATTGTAAGGTTTGGGCTTTTTTTTTTTTCCCCTTTTTTTTCTTCTCTCTTCCCCCCC
>JAOXJK010000002.1:39560930-39601055 GCA_025774025.1 Xenus cinereus | reverse complement strand
CCCCCCACCCCGTGCATGACTGCTGGGCAAAAGATCCACTTAATCAATAGCGAACAAGACACAGACTGACTCTGGAACACAAAGGGATGTCTAAAGAGTGAAAGGGAAGTAGCCCTTTAATCTCTCTCCTGGCAGTTTTGTTCAAGGGAAAAGATACTTTTGCTTTTTGCAGCAATGCTAACTGCAAAGTTTTCAGATGAAGATATGCTTTTAAAGTTCGCACGATCCCTTTAAGCATTGGCAATACTTAAGAGTATAGAGAGAGCCTGGCAAGAGCTTGTTCCTGTTACATTATCTAGGGACAATAAATCAAGCATAGAGAGGAAACCTAATTCATCCAAGACGTTATTTTCAAAGGCTTCTCTGCCTTGATAAATAATATTTCCCTTTGGGAAGAGCAATAGGGAAGGAAGTACAAAGAGCAGCTACTGGTCATGTGCTAAGTCACTGGGGGGTGCTCAGGCAGCAGAGCAATGGCCACACTCACAGGTCCAGAAAGGTAGCTGAGACTGATACTTCTCCGAGTCTGAAAACCAGCTTTTCCTTCCCCTTCTCGTATAGAGCTTGCACAATGACATGTGAGTGGACTTGATCTCCTTCTGGTGCTCTCCCCAGGGGTAATGCATGTCTTCTCTGTTTTTATCTTAGAAAGGTTAATGTTGATGGTTTAGAGAAAAGCCCTAAATTGGAGGATTGGGGGTTTTTTCACTCTTTAATTCTGAGGTTTCTCAGGACTCTGGAGATGGTGTGTTTGGCTTTCAGGAACCTGGTAGAGGATCAGAAATACTGCATTCTTGGAGTTTACAATTCAGCAATGGTACTGGCAAAGTAAGACTGGTTGTGTCCTCCTGCACGTGGCATAAACCGTACAGCTACATGCTTCAAACTCCACCAGTGATTGTTTATGACTTGGCTCAAGTTTTGGTGGTCTGTTCAACGAGCATGGAGCACGGCTACAGCACCACCACTTAGGAGCAGCTCTTGGCTTGTGACCTCTTAGGAATTCCTGTGGCCCATAATCAGTAACCAAGATGTAAATCATGTGTTATGCCATAATGGACAATATAGAATGGGAAAAATGCAAGAAGATGGGAAAGCATGTTGGAACTGGAAGCAATTATTGTTCTTACTGTGAAGAGCCATAATAAACTGGCTGGTCCCTAGTTTGCAGAAATAAAGTATGGCCCAAGGCACTTGGAGGTCTCTTCTGTGGCTGTTAGTTACCTCTGCCACGCTGCGTCTTCTCAGCATGATCAGCCATTCACATTCTTCTTGGAAAATTACTACAAAATTTATGTATGAATCTTTGAAGAGTTATGGATAAAAGCTGTGCCTCTTTCCCTGGTATAACTGTCCCTCTGGCATTTGAGTAACGTGAAGTCTTTGGGGACAGCAGTGTTTGTTTCAGACCCATCAAAGGCTGGCCTCCAAGAAATGAAAAAATAAAAGTATGAAGTGCCAATGCAGTCAGCTCCCTCACCCAAACCCCAAGGAGATGTAGGGCAGCACTCTCAGCTGGGGTCCCATGACACCCAGTGCCTGGTAGGACGGTGGGACAGTGGGACTGCCTGCCGCGGCCACTCATCCACTGTGACAGGGCACAGAGGGGTACAGGGGACACAAAGGCAGTGTGTGCCCACAGTTCATCACCCAGGCAATGGGGGGACAGCCTGGAAAGATGGTGGGAATTCACTCTGGGTTCCCTTGCGATAAAATCAGCTTCACTGTTTCACAGCCATGGCAGGGAGCACAGTGAAGAGAGGGCAGAGCAGAGCTGCACGCACTGCAGGTTTTCAACGATGGTGACTCAAGTGGCTGAACCAGTGGGCTTTAAAAATTAGTCGAATGTTTTTCAAATGTTTGATGATGCACAATGTGTCCCAGAGATGTGTAGCGGCATCAGGAGCAAAGCTGAGACGTTTTGTATCCTCTCCCTGGGATGCAGAGGAAATGTCAAGCTGTCCTTAGCTTGGAAGTGAAAAGGTTACGCTGAATTAGGAAATCAGCACTGACTGAACGACTTTTTCTCCCCCTTAAATCCAACAAAATGCCAAGAGCCCGTCCAGCCTGCAGCGCAAGAGGGAGGCCTGGGGAGCCTGGCTCCTGGAGGTGCTGGCGGTGGGGTTGGGACCGTGGGAGAGCCAAAGGGGTCCTGAGGGACTGCTGGGGCACAGGGCTGGGATTCGGACACCTCCCCCCAGCTCCCGGTGGCAGCAGAGTGAGGGGCTGAGCATGAGCACCCATGTCGTGAGCAGGGACCGCCTGCCCTCCTGGGAGGAGCGAGTGGAAACCCCGCGCTTTGATGTCTGTCTCCAGTTGATAAATAGGGTAGCGTGACTGAAGGAAACAGCTAGTGGGAGAGAAAGCCAAAGGAAATAATGACTCACAAGCTGGCAGCTGAGAAAGTGCCATCCCATCCCTTCGCTTCCCTGCAGAACTGGTGTCGTGGTGTGAACACGAGCTCCTTTCCCTGGATCCTTTCAGGGAGCTGCAGCCCGGCGCGAGGGGCACTCCCAGAAAGCTGGGAGGGCTCTTCTCCCCCGAGGAGGAGGTGGTTGGCTGACACATAGGCACAATGCCACTCTGGAGCTTTCTACTCTCCAAGCACGTTGCAGACTGTTACTGTTTGCTATGATCTATGTATGGTGATTTCAGCTATAAAGGGATTTCTACTAAGACAGAAATTAGTACCAGCCTCTAGTTACCTGGGGTCAGGGTGATTTGGTTTTATCTCTGTGAAACTGCCTGATTTAGCACCAGACTATATTCCGATGTAAAGAATACTTTTTCCTGAACATACTAATACACCACAGAATTTGTTGATGTCAGGAAACCGACACAGGATAAACTGTCCCAAAGATGGAGTGTGAAGTGAAATCCCTCCAAAGCCGTACCCATCCTGCTGTGGTGGTGGCAGCAGCAGTGCCCTGCAGAGTCACAAACTGCACCCCAGCCGATTGGTACCACAAGTGTCACTGCTCTTCAATGCAGACAATCTTCAATGCCAAATATTTTTAACTTCAGAAAAAGATATTCATAGTGCAACCATATTTTTTTTTTTTGCTTTTTCTATAATTGAGGTGAATTAAGTGTAATTGGAAGCATCTGCTCCTATTTTGGCACCCGATACTGCGTGGTATTCTGCATCCCCTGGAAAACACTCTCCTCCTTCAACTCCCACTAGATCCAGCTAAAAATAGTTAATCTAAATCACATTCTCTCAGGCAAAAGTGCTCTTCAGCTCTTGGGATTTGCCCCTCCATGCTCAACAGCAGCTGCCAACTTCCTTGTCCTGTCAGGATTGGGGGGAGGCTCCATGGGCCCCAAGAGGGGGCAGGGGAGAAGCTCTGGTTTGTCCAAGCAGTCACCAGTGCCTCACCTGGGGAGCAGTGCGGTGGGTGATTGGCAAAGCCATGACACCAGGGAAAGGCATAAGGCAGTGGTGTGTCCCGACAGCACCCTAAACTCCACTGCCACAACTATCGCTGTGACCTCGGCCAGGCTGGTGACCGGCCGGGGGCCCGGATCACCCTCCCCAGGTGCCCGGAGGAACCTCACCTCCTGCTTAGCGAGGCTCAGCGTGGCCGGGGTTGATCCTCGTCCCTGTTGCGTGGAGGAGCCGCCTCTCCCAACACGAGCATCAGCCCAGGGCCACGTCCCCTCCACCGCCGGCTGGGGAGCTCCTCCGTCCCCTCACACAGCAGTCATGCTCCTCACGTGTGTAACAACAAATTTACCATAGTTACCCGTCCCTGGGGCAAATATTCCAGTGTCAGTTTTTTCTCTCGTTTTTCAGCGAAGTATGGGCTGAACAAGCCTAGAAAATCTCAGGAGACAAAACAGAGGAAACTTGAACAAAAGGATTTGCATAGGTCTTGGCACAACTGCAGAACGTTGTGCGAGTGCTTGCTTTGCAGCCAGAAAGCATTTATTATGGGGTCAGTACATTTACCAACCCCTAGCATTTTGCCAGGGACAGCTTTCTTCATCCACTTTGACCTTCCTTTACCCGTCAATTCAGCTGCGGGGGGCAGGAGCCCTCCCAAACCCTTGCCATGCAGCCCTTCCCGGGCGCCCTGTGGGGGGGAATGGGGGGACTCTGGCTGAACCGGCCCAACAATCGTCTCTAAAGTCTGCCTCCATAATAAATATAAATAGTCATGTCACAGGAACATTTTCATAGGCTTAAATCCGTGCCCCTGTTTGGTGCTATCCATATCCAGTGCACATTTCAGGAACGGTTTTCAGTTCTCAGCTAATCCCCTAGTTTTCAATATAATACTAAACAATACACTACATTATGCAACACGATTCATCAAGCCTTCTTCTGTTTAAAATTTATCATAACAGAACCAACACCTTAACTATAATATTATATGTAATTTTGCTTCAGGCAACATTTTCCTGGGAAGGCTTACAACTCTCACAGCACGACTTTTACCTGACTTTATATTTCCAGGTAGGAAATGTCACTATGACTGAGTCAAGATTGAGAATACATAGAGAAATAAAGATGAATAACCTGGTAAGTATGTTGCAGTTACATTAGAACAATGATCAGAAACTCAGAAAATCCAATTAAACCTAAAAACTAAAAAGAAATTTGAAGCTGTGAAGAAGTCAGTGTATTTACTCGGATTTCTTTGCCTTATCCCACGGTCATGCCTGTGGTCCTCAAAAGTAAGATTCCCAAATAAATTTCTTTCAGAAAGTGCTCCAGTGTTTGAAACAGTTAAACCACAAAATACCCAAGTCACGAAATGGGAAAGTCTGAAGATCTAAAAGATGACGATAGCCCAAATATTAAGGGCATTTTTTTCTTCCTAGTGGGAATGAAAGAGCCTTAACATTTTGTCTTCCTCTCTCTGCTAAGGCCATCCCTCCCCTGGCCGGGCAGGCCGGTGGGTGGGTCAGCGCCATGCTGGCCAGGCCCAGGTGGGGCGCGGGAGCCCGGCCGAGGGGCTGAGGAGCTGGGGGAGCTGAGGGGGCCAAGGGGATTGGGGGGCTGAGGGGCCGAAGGGGCTGCAGCTCCCTCCCGGCTGGGCCAGGCGGTTGGAGCCACCTCCCGCAGGGACCTGTCCCCCCTCTCTCCCTGCCTCCAGGCCCCCGGGGAGCACACGCAGTGTTTCCTACAGTCTGTATTTAGAAATCAGAGGGGAGAAAGGCTGGGAAACTTCTGGTTGAGGCTTTTGAATAAACAGAGGGACGTGAGATGGGGGTGGTACTGTTCTAACATTTGCCCCCTGTGAGAAGCAGCAATTCTTCCCCCCCACCCCACAGCCTCGTGCTCCCCATCCCACCCCAGCGCTATGGTGAGGGCAGAGCTGCCCCCAGCCCCACACACCCCATCCCACCCCAGTGCTGCGGTGAGGGCAGAGCTGCCCCCAGCCCTGCGCACCCAGACCCCACATGCTCCTGAGGCCTTCAGGCCATGTCCACCCCTGGTTTGCATGGCGGCATCAGCTCTGCAGTGAGGGCAGGGTCTGTTGGGCACCTGTCCCCGCCCTCACACCATGAGTCCTGCTGGTACTGATGCCACAGTATCAGTACAGGCCTGGCCACTGCCTCCTCCACCAGCTCCGGATAAACTCCCTGTCCCTCTGCTCACCTCGCCTGAGGTGCCCGGTGCAGGAGCTGTCAGACACTGGATGTCCCTCCCGCACCACTGCCGACATGTCCAACCGCACCCGGGCTCTGCCTCGGGCTCTGGCTGCAGCCACCATAGGGGCAGAGAGAGGCAAAGAGTGACCTTCCCTCCTCCTCTGACTCCGGCCGAGGAGCCGCAGGCCCTGGGCTGTGCCGGGCAGTGCCACGAGCCTTTCAGGTGCCCATGGAGGAGCACAGGGCACTGCTCTCCTCTCCTTGGCAGCAACCTGCCATGAACCCAGGCTATGTGCCACACAGAGGGGGCGCAGCCCCACAGACACGAGCACGGCTCTGCAGAGAGGGGCAGCTTTACCAAATTCTTTCTCTCGCGGCATTGTCTGTCCGAAGGGGGCAGCCTGCTCCCCAAAACCCTTCTGAAACAGCTGCGGAGCTCACCAAATGCTCCTGCCAGTGCAGACACAGCTCTCTCTTGACTCACATCCATCTTGCATTCATAAGGGCTATAAATACATCTTGTATTCTATACAAATAAGGCATGCACTGAAAATATTTATGCATTGCATCCACTCGCACAGTCCTCTGGATTCCAGCCTTGACAGCAGTAAAAACTATCATTATTCCATCATATGGATGAGAGAAAATTCTAGTGTGAAGGTTAGTTTATCTTTTAGGGAGTTTGAGGAAATTGCTCTTCTGCAGAGACTGCAGCTCTGGCAGCTAAACCTGGCCCTTTAAGGAAATGTCCTCTAAACGAAGGCAAGGTTTATTGGGTTTTATGCTGTTGCGCTTTTAGACTGCTCAAAACTCTCCCAGGAATCCTTTTAATATTCCCATCAAATTGAAATACGGGTTATGTAATTATAATTAGAGCACCATACTCTTGATAACATTCACTTCATTTCTTTAAAGACTGTTTATTTCCCAACTTTTACCTAGAAGAAATCTTAAAAAAGCCAACCAAACAGTTCCCCTCTCCCCCATTAAAGCACAAAGTAAACCAAACAGCTAATTGTTCAAAACTTATTAAAGCAGCTCTTACAATAGCTGTGTTTCCATAGAGCTGCTTCTGCAGTAACCATGACTGGATGGGAAGGTTTGTCACGGGACATTTCCTACATTGTGTCAGTGGCACCCTTGTGGCAAGAGGAGTTAAAAGCCATAAGGAAATGTGGCATTACTCTCTCGGTAAAAGCAGGACACTTGAAATTTGGCAAGGGCTGGATGTAGCAGCCTCCTCCTACCTTAGCCACCTTCCCTGGGCAAGTCACAAACATCTTAAAAATGAAAAAACCCAACAGTATCCATGAACTCATTTAGCAGTGATTAGCAAGGCAGCCCTGGCTCCTGCGCTGCTCTGATTAACAGCCCAGCACACACTGCTGTCACCTTGGCTGTCAGCAGCAGGGAGAGAAGCATTAACTCAACACCTTAAAGCAGTCTAAAAGCAGAGAAGTCAAAGGGCATTTTAAAACAAGCACTGAAAGAAGGGGTAGCGCTGTGACTTGTCAGCGTCTCTGCAGGCTCTTTGAGGCCCTGGCTGGACTGATGCTGAGTTACGATGAGCCGTGCTTGTGTCCCCTCAGCCTGCAGTGGCTCCTCGAGGAGAGGGGGTTGTGGTGCTGAGGTGTCCTGAAGTGTGTTAGGAAACTCAGTGAAAGACATGAAATACACACCTAGGCAGTCTGCTCTTTTCCGTTTCAGTTTCATTTTTAAAGTAGAACTTACACAGGTTAAGCTTTTTTATGCTGAGGTTTGACATCTGTTAGAGCCCCATAAAAGCATCACCAAGTAATTTCCCTTGCTTCCCTTTGATTTTAGCGCTCTTGGTGCTAGTTTGTGCTGCCACCTTTAATTATAAAGCAGCAAAATCTGCAGTGTAATTCTCAGAATTTAAACTCTGCAGACTACTGGGAAGCACAGATTTGGTTTTATTCTAGAGGAGTTCACATATGTATTGATCCTTCACAGAATAGAGATGATGTGACTGAATATGACGAGCCCTTTGGACACCAGCATCTCATGCATTCAGGGCAATTTTGGGCTGGCTGCAGGGAGGGGGTGTGAGGCAGGTCAAAAACAATCCGTACGTGCCGTTAAAAGAAAACATGGGTTTATGGCTAAGGAATGCCTGCAGCCTTCCAGCAGGCATGGGGAGAGGCTGCTGGCAGCCAGGCGCCCGGCTGCCATGGATGGAGCACAAACCTTTTTTCTTTTGGCACATCCAGCTGTTGGATCCTACAACAAGGCACTGCACATCCTCCAGACTCTCCTGCTGCCTTAGCACTGCTTGGGGAAAATGGAGCTGCCTTCCCCTTCCCCCAGACTGGGTCTGCCTGGTCCCCCCCGGGGCCAGGAGCTGCCCCTCGCCCAAAGCCCCCTTGGCACCGGGGGATGCCAAACTCTGCCACACTCATCTTCTGCGGAGGGTCCCCTGGGCTCCACTGCCCACCCTCGGAGCACACTGGCCAGCAGCCATATTGCAATTTTAAAATTAAAATATTTAACTATGCTAATTATTGTGAGGCTTTAAAATAATGTTTGTCCTGAACACTTTTGCCCTCGCTTCACACACATTCAGGAGGCGTGTATGTATCTTTGCCAATAGCTACAATATTCAATCAAAACAACCCCTCATATGTAAACAAAACATGAACTAAATGTAATGGGCCAATACAAACCCCTATGGTTATGAAGCTGGCTGTGGCCGAGCCGGGACCTGCGCGGTGCCAGAGCCCTTGTCTCGGTCCCCATCTCCTGCCCTTTTCCGACCGCCAGGAACAGCACGATAAATGTGTTCTTAACCTTTGCGAGGGAAGCCAGAGCACCGGGGCTGGTATTTGCATTTCAGAGCTGGAGCCCATACTGTCCTCGGAGAAAGGATGAAATAGAGGAGAAGTATGACAATTTGGCACAAAAATGTTTTTGAAATCATGCAATATCAAATTAAGAGATTGTTAACATTCTACTGGC
This sequence comes from Xenus cinereus, assembly GCA_025774025.1. Classification (NCBI taxonomy): domain Eukaryota; kingdom Metazoa; phylum Chordata; class Aves; order Charadriiformes; family Scolopacidae; genus Xenus; species Xenus cinereus. The sequence goes on along the minus strand of JAOXJK010000002.1, from coordinate 39,592,478 downwards.
TTGCTTGAACTGAATAATATTATTATGGGTAATATTATTAAAGCTCAGAGAGTGCATGTCACCCAAAGATAACAGCCTCCCGCTCAAAGTGCCTCAGAAAAGCGAGGCAGCTTTCTGCCTGCTGCAGAAGGTGGGTGAAACCCTGGGCAGGGTGAGAGGAGGTGCCCGCAGCCCCCACCACTGGTGTGACAGCACCGACACCCGGGGCTGTGGGGCTGGGACAGGGCTCAGACGTAGGGATTTCTCATCCCCCTCTGCTGCTGCTCCCAAACCTACAGCATCCCGAAACCAGCACATCCCAGGCAGGACCACCTCAGAAGGGGATGTTATAGGGCCTGAGAGGGATGACGTGAGAGCTGTGCTGGTGGGACTGGGGGGAAGGACTCCATCAGCAGATGCTGCGGGGAGAGAAAAGGGACACCCTGCCTTTCTTTCCAGGTTTTACAGGTTGGCTGGCATCACAGAACCAATTTCCTGATAAATCCCAAAAAGGAGACTGACACTTGACATTAGAATCTAATGATGTTAGAAAAGCAGGGGAACAGATAGTTTAACAAGGAGCCATTTCTGGTGGTTACTAGCTAAGATTTAAAAAAATTGTTTCATCCTGACTTGACCTAAATGGAGTGGAAAATTACCATGACTACATTTATCTGAAATCATAAAGTGTGTTCTGATTAGACCATGATAAAAAGGATGGTATAAATTGATCCAAAGATAAAGAAAGGGCAGGGAAAATGAGATGAGATTAAGAAAAGAAGCAGATGCTAAAAAGGAAGGATAATACAGCAAGTCTCTGAAGCTGTATAAAAATAGCTGTAGGAATGGGAACATAAATAGTTCAGTGCTTGACTTTCTGCTCATTGGGCTGAGGCTTGGTCACAATACCTGGGAGTCCAAATTATCACCTCGTTAATCCTAAACCCTTCCACAGACCACTAAATGAGAAGTAGGTCTAGACCAGGCGGTTCCCCTGGCCCAAGGACCAAGCTTGGGCTGGCGAGTGCAGGCTGGGGCTGAGCCCTCCTCCGTCCATCCGTCTGTCCATCCAGAGCAATGTCTGCTGTGCCCGCACCCAGGGTGTGTCCCAGCAGGACCTCCTGCCTCCCCTCCTCAGTGAAACCTGCACTTGGCAAATATGCGTCAGTCTGTAGCAAATCACACTGAAATTGGTCAAAAGATTAGAAAACTAGTACAATGGATCTGGAAGAAAAACAAACCAAGAAGAGCAATTGGCTGAACCTCACTTCCTAGAGATACGGCACTTGCCTCTGCCAGAAACTGTGATGGTCATGGAAACAAATTTTTCTCTGATAAAAATTGTCTTTTCATTTCCTAGAAACAAATAAGAAAATGTGAAATAAACAAATTTTTTTTTAACCCTGACTGGGCTGTGTAACCAGCTGCCTGAGCACTCACTGCATCACCGCTGCGATACTGAACAGGGAGGAAAACCACAAAGCCGTGAGGTCACAGGAGGCTCATGAGAAACGTGAATAACAGCCTGTGCTGGAAGGGCTCCTGGCAGCACCCCGAGCCCCCCTTACCTCCAACTACAGACCCCAAGGGAGCCCCTCCTGGTGATGGGGCTCCAGCCTCTGCGGCAGCGCCCAGGCATCCTGCTGATGGGCACGAGGGTAAACTGAAATCAGCAATAACAACATGCCCCATGAACCATGTGCCCCGCTGTTCTTGGAGGTGTACACCCCTTCTGAGGAATAAGGAACTGATGCTTCACAATAGCTTGCCCTTAATATCATCTTTCTCAAAAAACACATCCTTGACAGTCTGGAAACGCTGCTGCTGTTCTCCTCCTTAAACATGGAGCAGAAATAGATAAAGGACTGACACAGCCTTCCTTTTTAGCTGTTTTTTTTCTCTTCAGCCTAATGACTACATTGTCCAGCCTCTCTCTAGAGCAGGAAAGCAGTTTATTTATCTAATCCTGTATGACTCTGATCTCAATCGGTTTTATCTAAGGCAGCACTGAACCCCTCAGCGCCCCGCAAGCACATGCCTGCGCAGCCCTCTCCCAGCCCTTCCTTGGATGGCCAAGAGCAGCTGTTAACGTAGATAAGGCTCAGCAAACAGTGCATTTGGAAAACCATCTACTCTTTCCATTTAGTATAAACTTCCTTTTCCACGCTCTGTTTATGTTAGCATAGACATATGTAAAGCCTTCCACTAGAGATTTCCTTCAAGGAGAACGTCAAGGCACAGAGCAAGGGGAAGCCCTGTTCCTGCCAGGCCATTCAGATGGTGTCGGCAAAGAGGGGCTCCCAGTGTCCCCCCTCACAGCCCCACTGGGGGCTCTGGTATCACCGCCAGCCCTTCCCCTACAACATTCCAGGAATGACTCAGGGCTTTTCTTCTGTTTGAGAAAAAGCCTGCTATTCACATCTGTGATTCAGCATCACTTTGTGCTTCCAGCCTTACATTAAGTAGCAGCTTTACTGAGGCACAGGAGGAAAGGGAGATGCTGAATTTTGGAAAGTACAGTGTGAGGGTTCACTTATTTCTTATACAATAGCCCACTAATTAAACAAAGCAGGTGTTTTGCATTACTGTGGGAGCAAATCTGTCTTTGCTGATCAGCACCAGGGGGAAACACAGGAAGATGGCAATAAAGCTGTCAGTCTTCCCTGGCCAAGACATTGGGTCTGGGGTCCTGAGCTCAGGCTGACGAAAAGGAGCTTAGCCCCATCCCGGGGAGGCAGCGGGTGCCCTGCTCCCCGCAGACAGCCATCAGCCCTCGCTGGAGGAACGCTCTCCTGGGAGCTGGCGGGTCCAAGACCAACAGAGACTGCAAAAACAACATCCAACTACTCTCCAGACTCCTCTTTGCTAATGTCTATTTCCATTCATTTCAGTCTGCCATTGCTGCCATGGTGACCAACTTAGAAATTAATTATATAAAGGCATCAAAGAGACATTTAAATAGGAAAGTTCAACCCACAGTTCTGGCAAAAAGATTCAAGTATTCCTAGATCTCATCCCTCCTACTTTCCCCTTGAGTCCTTCAGATACCAGGACTTCACTAATTTTTTTCTGTGCTTACTTCTATACTGATGTTGACAAATAAGATTAGTCTTCTGCTTTTTTTTTTCCTGACTCTCATAAAACAGATATTCTTTAAACAATTTTAGTTCTTGCTACAAAAAAGCCCTGCTGCTGTTTTCTGCAAATCCATCTTGTTGCTGACAGGCTGGGTAGGGACAGTTTTGCACAGCGTTGACCCAAACCGTTCTGCCCTTCTGGGACATATCCCCATTTCTGGTGTGCATCTGGCACTGGGGTCGGTGACAGCCCCATGGGCTGCGGCTCCCAGGGACTCGGCCCCTGCCTAGGGGAGGCTTTGCATTGCCTGGGAGAGATCAGACCTGTCCCTTTGCCCAAAGTCCGTGTTTCTGTGAGCACAGACACCATCCTCATGATCCACTGGAGGGTTGGGGGTTCAAGCTACCGGCTTCAGAAAAATGAACTGCCCTGGCAAGTGTCAGGGAGGGCAGAGGCACACTGCAACGCTTCTCGGGCTCCTGCATTCTGTTTGTTGGGTTTTTTCCCCAGGAGATACGCAACTATCAAAAAATGTACCACCACGACTGAAACACTTGTCATGGCTGTGGCAGAGAAGACAAGGGAAGTTTACAGAGAGTGACTTGCTCTTTAATCCTCCTGCCAGCCCTCTTTTCCAAGAAGAAAGGAGGGTGGTTTAGGCATGCTTGTTTTCCTGTTGCAACTATTTTCTAGGAAGATGAGGCTTTTCAGTCTCTATGGAGTCAACTCCACTCCTGCTGTGACAGAGCTCTTCTGCTTTTTCTTCTCTCCCTCTCCCCAGGTGTGCTTTTATCTGTGTCTAATTGTGCTTTCTGTGACCTCCCTCCCACCACACACTGCCTCTGATGTTGGTGCTGTCACCAAGATTATTTTTGTGCTCTTTTCTGCAACCACTTTACCATTGACTCATGTCTTCTTTTTTTCTACGTGGTTTTTTTAATGAATAAACATAAACCCACCTGTACCTCAGTGCCTTCTGTTCAGTCATGTGTTGTTCCAGGAGGCGGCCAACTGATGAGGACAGACAAGAGGGGATTTAACTGCACCTGAGTATCAGGGGACGTAGCTTTTCAGAACATCCAGTGAAGTAAATGTAAACCAAAATTTAGGCTGCAGTGAAAGCGTGTCCCTTGGAAAGGCTTCACAGCGGGCAGGGCTCGCCCCTGGGATGCAGCCCCAAGCTTTCCCACCGCATGGGTCCGTTTGCTTTGGCGCTGGCCTCTGCAGGGGCTGGGTTACGAGCCTCCGTGTCCAGCGCGGCCGAGCTGCTGTAGTATTTGCCTTCAGAGAGCTACTGGGAATGAGTCCTAAACAAACTTTGCAGAGATGCCTTCATTAGTTCTGCTGAAAAGGATGCTAAAAAAAGTTGTGTGGCAGATGCCTTTCTGCAGAAGGAGCCTGTGGTGGCTGGTGGGACCATGGCAGATATCTGGGTGCCACAGCTCTGTCATCTTATTTCAGAGACAAACCAGCCCTCCCATGACTGGGACTGACACTCAGAATTATCAGCCTTTGCTGACAACAAATAACAAGGGAAGCAAACAACAAACAAAGTCAGGAAGAATCAATATACTTAAAGAAAGAAGACAACTCCTCTCTGGATGTATCCTGCTGGATAACCCTGCGGTAGTGACTGTTGTATTTCACACACAGACAGCACTTTTCAAGAGATGAGCTAAAACTGCTGACATGTACGAAATTCTCACAGGTATTTATCCACAATTGTCTGTGTAAGAGTTTAATCTGCTCTTCCAACACAGCCTTTATCAGACAGTGTTTGTTGTTGGGGCCAGATCGAGGAACATAACGATGGAGGGAAATTATAAAGGGTGCAAGAAGAGAGGATGCTCAGAACTAGCTCAAAATAACTTAAATTAGCACTTGATCAGGATTATCAAGACAGACAGATCACTGGATTTCTAAGGATAAGTGCTCCACCAGCTTTCAGCTAGAAGGCATCCCAGATGCTGTTTTGTAGTTATAAGAGGAAATGTCCCACCTCTTGAATCACTAACGCCTCAATTAGAAGTCTCCTTTAATGATCAGACTGTTCAGGAAAGAGCAAAGCCTAATCCTGATTAATTTGACAGGCTTTTGTATGGCCTGGTGTGGCTAGAGGTGTCAGAAGAGAGGAGTGATGTAGGTGGCAGGGGGAGGCATCGATCTCATCTCTTTGGAAAGCGCAGGGTGAGCCGTAAGGGCTGGGCACGAGCATCCTTTCGGCTCTTCGGTGAGAAGCGGCCGAGTCCCCAGGAAAGCAGACATTTGGTGGACGAGTGAGCCAAGTCCATCCCCGGAGTGGTTTTGTTGGCTTTAGGGAACCAGCAAGCACATCGTCGCAGCGAGCGAGCTGTCGCAGGAGGGGTGCTGCCATCTGCATCCCAGACCACGGTCCCGATGCCAGGGCAGGGCAGCGTCAGGAAAGCATCACCTCTCTCTAGAGAGGGAGCGGAGCAGCTCGCACAGTGGAAAGCAAACCTCCGGTGAACCAGAGTGGGGCTGCTGAAAGCCGGTTATGAAAGATAGCATCAGAGCTGCTCGGCGTCACGTTCAAAACAGGGATGTGGTCAAATCCATTTTCCTTCAGAGCCGAGCGTGCAGGGAGCGGGTGAGCACCACGGGCAGGAGCGGGACCGTGTCCCCTCCGTCTGCAGCATCCACAGCTACTGCCACTCCTGCATCCACCTGGGGACAAAATTGAACACCCAGTGTCTCAACTGAAAGCCTGTAACAAATATCATGCTGCCATGCAGACAGGAGACTGTGGCTAAACAATATACGACACCCAGCTTGCCCCTCTTCGAAAAATTCAGGTGTATTCTTGTCACAGAGTTGCTCATCCTTTCCTCTTAACATAAATATTATCATGAGAATAAAATGGTTTTCTTTGACAAAATGCTGTATTGATGTTTAAGCAAAGTTAACATTTTGTAAAGCCAATGAGAAAGGGAAAGGAAGCTTCTTGACAAATTCTGTGAGCAAAGAAATTGTTTTATTTTCTGAACAAATTAATTTATTTTTTCTTGGATGTCAACCCAGATGCAAAGCGGTGTCCAGGGGTACTGAAAAGGGAAATGAATAAGAAAGTGAGCAAGCGTGAGTCAAGAGGCAGGGGATTTTTTTGTGACATGCTGTTAATTACTCAAGCTCCTCAAATCCTGTGCCTTCACACAGTTTCAAAATAGGCATGTAAATATCCCATGCTTACAATCACACTGCATAAATCATTAACCCCAAATAAACTGCAGTAATCATGTGTGTTATCACTGAAGTCTTACTGATTCCAGTGAGACTGTCAGGATGGGCAAAGGTTGTCAGTGCCAATTGCAGTTTCAGGACAGGAACTGCGGATGTTAAAGTGAAAAGTGAATTATTGCCTGTATCTCCAGCCAATCCATGCTGAGGCTGCACAGCGCCGCTCCCAGCGCACTCCCGGCGGGGCTTGGCTGTCCGGGGGTCTGGGCAATCCCAGCGCGGCAGTGAGGGGACCCCCGCCAGCATCCCCCCTCAACACCCTCCTGGGGTGGAAAAGGTCCTGAGGCAGGCTAGGGATCGCCTCAACATCTAATCATCTTCATCACTTGGTACTTTCTCAAGGAAATGACGCTTCACCAAAACATGAGGTTCAAAGTGAAAATATTTCACTGGGCCTTACCTCTTCCAAGTACACTTTAATCCATGGATGTTTGGGCTGAAGCACTCTCTTTAGAGAGAGATGGGAATACCCAAGTGGAAAAGCTGAGTTTTCAGTTTTACTTTTTTTTTTCCTAATTAAAAAAATCCATTTTTATGGAAATGTAAAGTTTGTGTCACCTCTCAGCAAAGGCAAATCTTAATTTTAATGGTCTCTATGAAACAGAACGGAATTGCTCTCTTTGGCAAAAGTGAGTAAATAAAATTAAATTTGAATTATCATCCTCTCCTGCTGGAGATTTTTTTTCTTTTAAATCAGAAAAATGACTATACCACAGGTCCTGAGCAGTGGTAAGGGCTCTCCTGTTGAAACAAATGGGAATTATGGTTTTTGGCATCAGTTCCTGAGTTGCCCAATGAGTCCCATTGCTTTTTGCGGCAAAGCCTGTTCTTCAGCATAAACCCTTACTATTGCAGACCTTGGAGTTGGGAATGTGCAGATTAAGGCATTATTTTGACTACAACCTAAAGACCTTGTAGAAAAGTTGAAAAAATTCCAAGGTGCTGCCAGTGGTTTTGCTGGGGACAAGATTAATGTTTGCTGTATTCGCTGTATCCTTTTAACTGCTGCTTTCCTCCTCCTTCCAGTAAATAAGTCTGCCTATTAGTTAAACAAACTGACTCTGATAGAAACCAAACATAAAAAATATATTAACAATAATCCCCTGTTCTTAAAATGCAAAGGCAATAGTAAAGAGAGCCCTTGGTTTCTGGCTTACTGCTAGGCGCTGCTCACTCCGGTGCTCTTACTCTGAACTCCCATAATAAAGAAATATGGGCTGTGGGAAAAAAAACTCCATGTCCCATTAGTACCTGCATGTTGGATTGTTTCAGCTAAATTTGCTTTATTTCATTGTGCTGCTGTTACAGAGGTAGGATAATCTCACGGTCCGAATTGATGAGAGGGGTGAAGCAGGAGAAGAATGAAGTGATGCAGTGGATGAGATCCGCTATGAGCTTGCTTAGCTCTCAATACGGGCTTTTCCCCCTGTTTTCTGTATCCTGGCAGGTTCTGTGTGACACAGCAGGCACACATGGGGCAGTCGGCAGTGCAGCCTGGCCGTGGAGGACTGTCCCCTGGTGGGTATGGCACCATTGCCCTTTTTTTCTTAAGAAGGGGGGATTTCAAACTACAGATAATTTGTTGCTTGGAAACAACCAAGAAAAAAAAGTGTGCAATTTTGCACATGGGCTTCTGCTCAGCAGCGGCCAATCTGCTTGAGTGTGATGCTTGGAGGTGCTGGAGATCAGGGACACCCCAACCCTGCTCTGGAGTGGCTTTGTCCTGCGCGGAGGAAGGATGCTCCTTCTGGGGCCTTGCTGCTGCCCGGGGGACATGGGATCCCTCCCTGACACCCTGGCTCCCATGGCAGCACCAGTGCTCAGTGAGCATGGGTACCACAATGTGTATTTATAAAGTGAGAATTTCATCAAAAAACGTGCCTTTCAGCCTGAAAACTGTAGAATGCCAATTTCAAAGGTAGGCAGTAACTAGATATCCTTGTTCGTGTTCAGTTTCCAACAAGGGAAAGAAGTAAACTCTGGGAAACCGCTGGGAATCCTTCCTGCCTCCCTGCACCGGGAACGGGCGGCTCGGGCCGGCAGGGCACAAGCACAGCCCATGGCTGCCCGGGCTCCTCCCCGCCTCCCCAAAACCTACTTTTATCTGTGTTGGTATTGCAATAACAGATGTTTTGTGCTGATTTGTAGGGTGTACTTCAGATTGTAGGACCTTGCTCCAAAGGACATTCCCTCAGCCTTGCTGCGTGCCAGTGGCTGCTGCCACAGCCAAGGCGCTCCCTCCATCCCACTCCTTTTTGGGATGCAGCAGGCTCTCAGCAACCAGCGATTAACAGCCTCCACTCACCTTTTTTGGCTGAGTGCTTCATTACTATCCAACAACATGTAGGCAAAAAAACCCTTAAACTCACAAGGACCCTGGGACACCTCATCCCATTCCTTGTCCAATATTTGAATTGAAGTTTGGAGTTTGAGCTCCTCTTACATGGCCTGAGAGCTCATTTCTCAGTCTGGAGGTGGGTGCCTGCCCCACATCTGCCTGGGGTGCCCAGTGGGCTGTGTGGGGCGTGGGGGATGATCTCCCTCAGCAGCAGGGTTTCACCTTTTTTGGAAGAGCCCTGTCTGTCCGGGAGCGGCGCCGCAGCTGAGCCGGGTGCTGGGGCAGCGAGGCAGGGCTCCTCCGTTCCACATTCCTTGCTAATTTTAACCAGTTCCCTCGAGCGGCTCGGCAGCGGGGGCCCGCGGGAGCACAGTTTTGATTTATTAGTCTTTCCCTTCTGAAAATTTTCGTTCAAGTGTCTTGGGACACAAGTAAAACCAGAATGGGATTCTCAGCTGGATCCTTAGAGATGTTTATCTACATCACAAAGTATTGTGAGTTTTTTTGCAGCATCAGCGTTTTTCCCCCAAAGACGTCCCAGCTCTGAGATGTTGGGGGGTTGGGGCTCACTGGCAGAACTGCATGAAGATGTGGTGGGGACACTGGTGCCCCGGCCATGGCTGGGCAGCATGGTCCCACGGAGTCCCCATGCTCACCCGTGGTGCCAGCCGCCTTCCCACAGAGCCAAACCTCCGCAGCACACGCTCCCTTCGCTGTCAGGCCCCTTGGGAACAAATCCCCAGGGTCCACCAGACAGAGGACCATGCTCACCTCAAATCTGATAGTCCTGGGGAAGGGAGCCGTGCCCTGTCTGGCAGGGCTGATTTCCCCTGGGGTGGCCTGGTGGCCATCTGCTGGACAGGGAAGGGCAGGGAAGCAGAGCTCAAAGTCCCAACAACAGGACAAAAAATGACCAGAAATCACCACCTACAAGGTAGAATTGAAAGATGGGTCACTGAGCTTGTAGAAGAGCTGACCTCAAGGAGACATGGCTGCCCTCAGGCACTTAGACATGTAAAGGGGCAAGGGACAGTCTACTCCCCATAGCAAACCCAACAAACAACAGCTTGCTTAACTCAAGGCAAGAAAGGTTTTGTTTATGAGCAAGGAAATTCCTTAGTGGTAAGTTCAGCTGAGAGCTGGACCCACCTTCCAGGGGCTCTGTAGCACCCATGTTGTTGGAGACTCGAAGCCCAAGTTCAACCAACCCGTGCCAGGGAGAGCAGGCAGAGCTGGTCCTGCCCTGGGGGAAAGCATAGGCTGGAAGACCCCTGGCTACACTGCCACCTCATCTGTGACACAGGCACTGATCATCATCAGAGCTCCTGAGAGCCCCACTGCCCCACGGAGTCATCCCAGCCCCAGCAGAGATGCAGTTCCTGGAGGGCAGAAACTCAACCATCTCACTGGCTGTTGTAGCACTTCCTCAGTTCGAGTTTATCAAATTGCATCAGTAAACAAATCAGCATGAAATTCCCAAACCATGGTATTTGCATAGAAAACATCCCAAAGGGAAATATTAGACATTTTCTTCCAACACATTTCTCTCACATACTTCCCATTGACATTTTGTGTGCCTATGGACTTTACACCTATAGCTAAGTGAGACAGTGCTCGGAGAACAGAGATTAAAGCTCTGGTTATGCTTTTCTTGTCTCACCCTCGTGATTCTCAGAGGGAAAAGCCGCCCTGCCGTGTCCCACCCACCACGGGGAACCCTCACAGCCTCCCTGGCTCTTGGTGTCGGTGAAGGCAGGAGCCCCACGCTGTGGTCACAGCCATAACCACCAAAACACCTGGGCAGAACCTAAGGCTGTAGCTTGGAAATGAAACAACTCTTGCCTCATTACTCTTACAGAACTAATGATTTCTCGAAGGCATTTTGTGTTTAAGACTGATGAATTAAGCAATGCTTTACGGTTTGAGGGGTTTCTTTGTTTGTTTATCTTAGATTTTCCTATCCAGCTGCCAAATACTTTCTGGCTCAGTCTTCAAAACAAATGAATTCTGCTACCATCAACCAATTTAAATAAATACTGGTTGAACATCTGAGGTGTGAACCAGTGAGGAAAGTGGGACTAGAAAACCTCCAGCTGTCTATTTGCTGCTGGGATGGAGCACTGACTGCTGCCCTGGAGCCCCCAGCCATGGGAGGGAGACTGTTCCCCCCCACCTCCCTTCTTTTTCCAGGTGGGACCTCCACCGATGCCCTCCACAACTCTCACACAGCCTGCCAAGGCTCACCCACCATCAGGATACCAAACCCTGACTACTACTGGCCAATGGCTTCAGTCCTATCACCTCTTGATTTCGGGATGGTCACGTTTTACCCTGCGCTGCTCTTTGTGCTCCCAGGCCATCCCTTGCAACCCTCTGCAGGTGGCCTCCTTCAAACCATGGCAGACCTCAAGCCGTGGCAGGGAGCGGTGCTCAGGAAGGACACTGACAGCCAAAACACTCCACAAAATGTTTGTAACCTCAAGAAGTGTAGTTGGTCCAGAGCCTTTTCTGGTTACCTTTGAGCAGAGGGACTGGGCCCGAATTCCACATTTCCTATCTGGAATTTCCATTACCTTTAAAGCTTAGAACAGGAATAAGGTTTGTGGGAAATGCTGGCTGGGCTTTCCCAGGATCTTCCTACCTGACACGCAGCTGCTCTCCAGCATCTGGTTACAGGGGCCGGGACAGCCCTGAGCAGTCTGTAAACAGAAATGATCCCACAACCACCCTACCATATGTCTCATTACATAATTTGCTTTTATCTCATGCTCTGACTCCTCAAAACAGTAAAAAAAAAGAAGAAAGCTGTATGTGGGTAACAGCAGGAGACAAGGAAAAGAGATTTAAGGAGACAAGATATTTAACCCGATGTTCTTCACATCAGCCCATTAAACTGCTCTTACAGATCTCAGAAGCATTAGCCTTCGGTACAATAAATTGAAATTCCTAATCTTTCCTGATTTGCTACAGCCGTAATGCTCTGATCTGCCTTGTTTTCTCTCCCAGATACTTCTCTCCTCATCCCATTGTTGCCTGATTAAAAGTAGTTCAAAATAATCAAACAGCCAAGGAATAGAAGAATAAGAGTGTCCTAGTGAAAGTAATTTCAGAAAATGAGATTACATTTAAAAAGACTTCACACATTTTACTGACGCAACAGTCCCACAAATTAGAGAAATAGAGAATGGATTTACTTTTCTCAGAATAAATTGATGCGTTTCTCCACAACATGAATCATCATTTTCTGTTATTATGAAGATGGAATGAGGCAACTGCAAAAAACAATACACTGTACAACCAGTTCTTCATGTTTATGACTTAGGAATTCTTGTCAATATATCTAACTTGCTCAAACATTTAAAAATACCATTTTTAAAAATTTAATAGCAGAAATATTTTTTTCCTTGATAGCTAACACTTTAGGGCAGTGGGAGAGCCCCCACAGAGCACACGTGGGTGCCCGCAGGAGGGGCTGTTGTGGCCACAGGGGAACCCACAGCTGGTGGTGGGTACAACGCTGCGGGGGGGGTTTAGAGCTCTGCACCCCCAGGGTTACCCACCGACGTTCCTGGTTAGACCCCCAGCCCAGCAAACACCCCGCCAGGCTGAATGAAGAGCGGGGGTGTCACTGCTGCTCCCAGATTCCCAACTGCTCCCAGCTCCGCTGCCCTCCCCTGATAAGATTGTCTTGTCCCATTGTTTATGAGCATTATTGTTTGTTGTCCAAGTCACTGCAGCCCTTTGGCGCACGATTACATCACTGCGTCCCCCAGAAAGCGGCAATTAAGCACCACGCGTATCGCTGAGGACTTGTTTTCTCCTCTCCATGCAGAAAAATCAATTAGAGGTTCTCGTTGTGCAGTAAATGTCAATTGTGCTAACATTACAAAATCAGAAACATCTGTAACTATGGAAACTCTCAAGGCAAGACTCATTTCAAGAATAAATTATGACAAGAAGCTTTTTATGGTTGTTTTTAAACAATAAATATAAATTAAAACAGCCTAATTTCTTGGATGTGAGTTAATTTTATTTTTTAACTTTTAGTACTATAGGTTCTCAAGACACATTTATCAATATTGACATGGGGAAAATTGTATTTTATCAAAGATTGCATCCAAAGAATCAGCATCATTATTTGTATCACTTAAAAATTTTCCTGCTAAGACAATCTCCACCATATTTCAATGGGGAGCACACTTTTCAGATGACTAACGGCCCCTCCTTACAGTTTATCGTGGTGTGATTTATGCTCTTTGCTACACTTTACAGTTATGCAAACAAACATCAGGTGTGTGCAAGGAAAACGCAGTCAAAACTTTCTTCAGGTCACTAGGAAATGCACATGAGGTCTGTGCTCAGCCACGGTTTCAGGGAGAAATCTGGAATTTGTTTTCCCACTCCAATTGTTCGCGGCCAGAATGAGATGCCCTGGGGGGGCGGTTCTGTTTCGGGGCAGAGGGAGGTGGCTGCCCCCGGGTCACTGTGACAGGGACGCTGCCCACGGGTGCCAGTTGTGCTCAGCTCCGCAGGGTTCCCGGTCCCTGCCTTCTCCATCTGCAGCCTCACCATGGCAAGTGACACGAAACAACTCTCAGAAAACTTGTTTCAGCACTGAATTTTTCATCCTTTTCCTTGTGTTAGTACGCTTTAAGTCACCACAAAATGAATGCAAGAACAATGCAATGCTTTTTTTTTTCTTTTTTTAACTTCATCTTGCTGTAAGTTCTAACCTGGCTCTGGTGAGTGCCACACTAATGAGAAACATGGCTCAGCACAGCACATTGTGGTGTGGCTCCATATATGAAAATTCTATTTCAGAGTCACACTGGAAGAGATTAACACTTCTCAAAACTTGCTGCTGGCAGCAGTATCTGTGCTTCATTTAAGAAAATCCTTGCAGATAAAATTTGGATGCAGCTCCCTTTGAAAAAGAAGAAAAGCTTAAGGAAGTATTTATTATCAATTTTTCCCTATGAGAGCACACACTGGGGAAGAGGGGTCAGAGGGCTGCGCGCTGTGTTCTCAAACACCTCTCAGCATCCCTCCCTGGCTCCGTCCCCCACAGCTCCCCAAGCCCTAAGGGATGTTGCTCCCAATTCCTTCTTTGGTGAACCCTCCCCGAGGTGCAGAATCAGACCTTCCATCGGTCCGGGAAGGTTTAGTGACTCCCCACTTCACACAGTGAAACAGCAGCACAAAAGGAGGTGAAAAAATACAGCGACCATGGGGCAAGAGGGGGGCTGGGGGGATCCCCACGGGACAGCACCACGGTGGGCACAGGCTCGTCGGTGGAGCTGGGGGAACCTGGGGCACGGGGTGCAGCACGGGCACTGCAGGGTGAGCGCAGGGCAGAGCCCTCCCCGTGCCATCCTACAGCCCCCGCACTGGGCACGGGAGCCGGCTGGAAGTGAACACACAGCGTGGCTTTTTTCCTGTCTGTTTTTGTTTTTATAAACCTCTTCTACCTCCTACATAAGTCTTTGAAAATGAGGGCAAAACAATGAAGCAAATATCAGCTCAGTGAAGGCTGTGGCTGTTCAGTCTTAGACTCCCTCTGCCTGCAGAAAAGCAAACAAATTCTCATGAAAAGTTCTATTCTCGCCCCTGCCGCCCCCAACCACTGCCCGTTTTCAGTAGCTCTGCCATCGGGACTGTCTAATGGCACAGGACAGGAAAACGGTGTCCCCCTCGCAGATACCGTCACACGGTGTTGGTGTGAAGTGTTTCAGAAACAACCTCTAGAAATCAAAGCAACGTGTTCTCCCAAAGCCTTGGCTTGCATCACACAAACTTTATTGTAAGTTTTTGACCTTATCCTCCAGGCTGTAAAGAAGTGAAAGACATGGGACACATTACACAAGTAGCAAACTTGACATTAACAGTCTCATAAAGTTTCCTAAAGGCTTAAAAACACTGTTGTAAAGAGGGTATATTGGTGATTCTATCAGAAATACTTGGCTCGATCACAGCAGGAGAGATGATACTTAAATACACCCAGTAGGTGTGCTTCAGTGTCAGCCAAAAGCTTCATGCGTTAAATAGACGCGTCCCCATGCTGAAATTATAATTTAGCTTCAGATCCTGAGCCGCACATGTTGCTCAAAAAGACAGGCCACAGACACTTTTTAAATGTTAAATGAAGCAATGGACAAGAGGAAAGAAAGTTCTGTCTCAAAACCCCGCAGTTTCCAAGCTACCCGAGTTCTCTCTGTCTGAGCAAATTAATGAGCCCGGAGCCCGCAGCAAATGCAGAAAGCGAATACTGCGTGTTTAATGCCGTGTCTCGGGCAAACCAGATGTATTAATAAAATCCCCACAATCAGAACAGTTACATAAACAGGCAAACCCAATGTGCTTAAATGCTTGCATGAAACCATTGTGAGAGCTGGGGAATGCTGCCTCCATCAAACCACTTCAGTGCAGATAACACCACAAGTGCAATTCATCCCGCTTTCCCACACTGCTCAAATTTGACCAAAGCCCCTCTTCCCCAGCCAGCAGGATGCTGAGTGCACCTCACACCCCGCTCCCGGCACAGGGGAGAGGAGCAGCCGCTGGGAAAGCTGCCAGCCCACGTTTGCCGGGTTGTACATCGACACGCACACACCATCCCACGCTGCTCCAGCCACACAAATACCCCAGAGCACTCCCCTGCCCACATCGGGAGGGATCTGTTCCAAAAGCAAAAGATTATTAAATAAAATGGGGATTTAGTAATGAGAAGTACCATTTTCTGCCACATAGACAAGAGCCAAATCAACAGACTTGCCCAGACGCCCCGAACTTGCCCCAGAACAGTGGCTGCCAGGGTGGAATCCAGCTCTCGCTGCTGGACACAGCCCTGGGCACAGATAGACCATGGATTTGTCCCCGCTTTCCCTTATCAGTTCTTATACACAAACCAGAGGTTTTGCCCCCATTAAGTACAGCCACTGTGCCCTGCTCCTTCCCTGGCCCACCGAAGGGCTGCTCCTGCCTCCCCCCCCAAAAAAAAGTTGTGGAGAGAGGGGCTGGTAGTAATTAAGCTGCCAAAGGGAGATGCGGGAGCCAAGGGATGACACACACAGCTCTTTGCTCTGCTGTTATTTTCATCTGTGTGAACAGCCCACGGCGGTGACAACCTCAACACCCTGGGTGAAGCAGTGGACACGGTGCTGGCGGTGACAGTTTGTGGTGTCAGGAGAAATTATGGCTGCAAAGGGACATGTGACAGCTCCTGCGAACGGCACGAAGCCACTAGCTGGGGCACGTGATGGAAAGCTGTGCCCTCAGGACTGATGCTTTGGGATAAAATACAGCACTTTGAAGGTTTACCAAAAAAAAATCATAGCCTTCTAGTTGCATTGTGCATGGGTACAAAAACATCCCCATAGACTTCACCAGCCTGGGGAAAAAGGAGGTTTTTGTTGGTACCTCCCTTTCCCTGTGCAGATGACACTGCACTGCTGGAACCTCTCTGAGGTGCTGGGGAGGAGATGTCACCTCAGCATCCCACGCTCTTTCGAGTGCAACAGGCACACGAGACAGAACGCTGACCAAAAGGCTGGCTTTGGGTGACCCCGAGCAGACTTAGAGGAATAGTTTCCTTCCACAAACCCACGCTGCCCCTTTCCCGTCCCATCACCCCACCCGTGTATCCACTAATACCCCTTTCTGCTGCTGGGGGGGACAGAGCCCCCTCAGGGGGTAATTGCTTCCTCCCTGAGAGCTACATAAAGTGCTGTATAACGCCGAATGCACTATTCGAGGGGATCGATACAAATACACTGCAGATGAGAAATAGCAGTTGGATATTCCAGCGCTAAGCTTGCTTTTATTTCTTTCTTGCTGTGCCCCTATTACTCCGGCGGAGCAGGCATGAGCCCCGCTGGCCTTGTCCCCTACAGACAGGCACCTCCTTCTTGGGCTGAAAACAGAGCAAAAATTTCAAGGTCTTTTCTAAATCTAGGTCTTCCACGGGGTCCTGCCGTGTACCAAGCTCTCAAATCAAACCCAGTAAGGCACTTTTCAGAATAAAAGAAATATTTCTGTTATAAACTGTATAACCTTTACAGCTTAAAATTACATTTTTTATTTGAAAAGTGTTACTGCAATTGGACAAATTATAGGTGTACAGGACATCCCTGAATAATACAGATTCCATGCAATCTGACAGTGTGCTGGGCATCCTCAGCAAACAAGTAATACTGGCTTGTTTGTGGGCTCTCTGCTCAGGGTGATGCTCCAGGACCCGAGGGCTGGGACTTTGTGCCCCAGGGTGGCAGGGTCACCCTCACCCCATGCAATTAACCCTTGCTGTCCACCTGGAGAAACAAGGCTGGTCTGCGGCTGAAGAGGTCCCAGCCAGCCCCGTTTCACACAGACGGACATCCATAAAAGCAAAGAGGTGGGAGAGGGGAGCTGCTAAAGTCTGTAAGTCCCCATCAGCATCGCAGCAGATGCCACATGGGTTGTGCCACGATGGCTGGAGTCCAGCTCTGAGTCACTTTTGTCCTTTAGAATTGGCAATATTTGGATTCAGGTGTCCACACCCTTACCACTTTTGCACCTTTATTGTAGTTCCCGTAGCTGTAAAACAGATTTTATTTAGATGACACATCTGCTCAATGCTTCCCCCACCCAGGACTTCCAGAAACAGACCTCAGACCGAGGGCAGGTATTTAAGCACCTGGCACTGCAGTTTCTATGAGTTTCCTCTCTGACTGCAGTCACCCTGTTTTCTGCCTTACTTTTTATAATTCCTGCTGTGCCCAGAGCAGAGGTCCCTCTGCCAGGTCTCTTGCTGGCTCTAGGGCTGCAGCTTTTCCTCCCCACTCAGACACGGCTGCAGTTTTGCTGGGGGTGCCCTTTGTTTTGTTCACCGCATTCCCACCGACCGGCTCCTGCTGTGAGCGCCGCAGGAACAAAACACCAGCCAGGATTTCTCTTTATTTTCATCCCTGGCCAGCCCGACTGGACACGGATCTCAACGTCCCGGGCTCACGCCCACAGGGAGGGCTCATCCCCGGCTCCCACAGTGGTGCAACACAAGGAAATAATAGTAATTCCTCAAATGCTGGGTTAATCCCAGCTGTCGGCTGCTTCTCTTGCAGCCTTTAAACATTAGAGATTACATTACAGAATGGCTCCTTATCACAAATGCCCCAGCCCGCACTCGCTGCCCATCCCTGCTCACACAACACATGTGATGTGAGCAACTGCACGACCCAGCAGCCGGGTGGCCGCAGTTCCCTGGCCAGCACTTCTCTTAATTGGCTACGAGACCAGTTCCAGAGCCGCAGGAGCCAGAAGCACAAGGAGGAACCTGCTTCTGCTGGACAGATGGGTGACCCCTCTCATCTGGGGCAGTGGCGGTTCTGCAGTCCCACCAGTTCCTTCTGCACAGAAAAAGGCTATATTTTAAATAGGGTCATTTACTAGACTAATGAGAGGCCTATAATTTACATTTGCACCAGACTGTTTTCCCAGTGAGACTGCCTGTTTCACCTCATTATATGGATCGTACCCTTTTGTACACAATTTTGCTAAGATTAGAATAGTCACAGCACCAGTGCTAAATATAAAAACACATTAAGCTCCCAATATCGAGTATATCCGTCAGGACTCCCAAATTAAACTACTCCATATCTAATGCCTATTGCCAACATGACATCTTAGCTTACTCCCCTTAAACCGCAAACGAAGATGGAGACGAAGTGGAATTAATTGAACAACACGAGGGGCCAGCTGTGGAGCTCAGGGGAAGCTTCATCACAACCTGCAGGAGTCTACAGAAGGTATCTCAGAGTGGGGGATCTCTGGTCTCGCAAGCACCACCCAGCGCGCAGCAGCTAGAACCAGCAAAAGCTGAAGTGATCCACCAGCTCCAGATGCGGAGCATGGAAGTGTTTACATATTTTCAGTGACTCACAGCAGATTTATAGAATCATTTTGGTTGGAAGGGACCTTTAGGATCATCGAGTCCAACCATTACCCCAACACTGACAAATCCACCACTAATTCATGTCCCTCAGCACCATGTCTGACCGGCTTTTACATCCTGCCATAGATGATGACTCCATCACTGCCTGAGCAGCCTCTTCCAAGGCTTCACCACCCTTCGGGTGAAGACATTTTCTCCAATCTCCATCCTAAACCTCCTTGGCACAACTTGAGGCCTTTTCCTCTTGTCCCATCGCCTGTTCCTTGGGAAAAGAGATCGACCCCCCCGGCTACACCCTCCTTTGAGGGAGTTGTAGAGAGCCAGAAGGTCTCTCCTCAGCCTTCTTTTCTCCAGGCTGAACACCCCCAGCTCTCTCAGCCGCTCCTCACAAGACTTGTGCTCCAGACCCCTCACCAGCTCTGTTGCCCTTTTCTGGACACGCTCCAGCCCCTCATTGTGGCAGAACTGAACAAAAGGACCCCAAAGCAGCCTGGTTTCCAGGCATTGGACATGGGTGACGCACAGCCTGTTACCGAGGAGCTGCTCTGAGCAATCCCTGCTGGGACGTGGTCACACCGACACAGAACCACCGGATCCAGGCTGTGCTGGGGACAGCTTCCGAACCACGCTGCTGCCTGAAAATGCCTCTGTGAGGCCATAACTCAGCTTGGTTTGCAGGGCACTGTGACGATGACTTTAAAATGCAAGAGCCTTGAAAAATAAACCTGGAATGCTGCCCCCATGGTGTTTTAAAACGTAATAAATTTGCAAACAGAAGACTTGGCAGAGGGGAGGTAAAATGGGGTATTTTTTGGCACCTATACCACAGCCAATTTAAATCAGGTAACTGAATATCTAGAAATTGTCTAATTAGGTCAACTTCCATTGCAACCTCAGCCTGCAATGCCCCAGCAACTGAGCTGGGGAACTGCACAAACTGAAAAATAAAAAAACCCAGCAATAACCCAACTTTCTTTCCTTTTTTTTTTAGGCTGAGCTACTTCCTGAGTGCAACTGGCAGAAGAGTGGTACTGTCAGGAGCTGAAGGGCACAGAGAAGCAGCCAGGGACGAGGAGGTTGGGGAGTACTTTAACTGGCAGCCTGGCCGAGTAAGTGACTGGAAATAAGGAGACTGTGGGCTCCCACCCAGCAGATGTCTTCTCCCCATGAATCCTGAAGGCCCCAGAGCGCTCCAGGGGTTGTCTGTCTCCTGCCAACTCTCATCACCATGACTTCAGCTTGTGTGCTTTCCTTCCAAGAGTATTTCCTATCAGCTCCTTATCTTCATGATCCCTGTTTGGCTGACATTTTCCAAAGCAGCCTGCTCGGGCATTACACAGCCTTCCCCCTCCCTCCGATCTCTCCCAGCCCCACAAGTCACTTCATGGCAGAGCACGTTCCCATGGAGCAGCCCTGGGGGGCGAGCCTGTCCCTACGTGAAGGCTTCCCATCTGGGCAGGGCTCCCGTGGTGGATGCTGCCTGGATTCATCACGATAAAGCAAAAAGTGAAAAGCATTCACAAACAGATCTCTGCCACTTGCCGTGGTGCATTCCCACCTCCCCTCCTCAGTTCAATGCAGGGGAGAGTCCCATGGTGAGAAATTCCCCCCGCTGCAGGGGCCATGATGCATCCAGCACCCGTGCTGTGGCTTTTGGGGCCTTTCCCCAGCGGCGCAGGGGACCAGCCCCATCATGGGGAACAGGATAGCAATAAGTATGCAACAGTAAGAAAAGAGACTGAAAAGTCTCTTTAAAGGATGATGAGGCCTTCCAGCCAGCCCCAAGAGCACACGGCTGCTCCCACACAAGAATATCCCTGTTGGGGTGACCAGCACCAGCTCTGGCCACACTTTACCCTGGTCTGGTCCAGCCACCACGGGGACAACGTGCTCGGGGGCTGCCTCTGCAGGGAGGAGAATGGGAAGAAAGGGAAGGTGAGAGGTGCCCCAGAGAAGGGGGACAGAAGATCCTAATGCACCCAGACGGAGAAAATACCCCCAGCACCTCCCAGGGACAGCCTGGGGGGCACCAGAGGGGCATGGGGAGTCAGATCGGTGTGGCAAAGCCCCTCGCAGGCAAGCAGGTTTCCAGCGCCCCGGGAAGTGGAAGGGTAATGACATCTGCCCTGAGACAGCCACTAATTGAGCAAAAACTTATTGAAATCAATACTCTGGAGGACATTTCTACACGGTGGTATGAGCTAATTAACTCTCCCGTGCAGTCTGAAATCCTGCTGTGACCCACTCTTCCACTCTCAGGCTCCCACTCCCCTCCTCTCTCAAAATAATACCTTTGTCAGTGGCAGTTACAACAGGCATTAAAAGCACCTGGGGTCATGCTGACACACACCTACATGCAAAGGTCTCTGAGGCCCCTGAGCCTTTTTACAGACAAAACCTGCAGTATTAAAGCCTCGTATCAGAGCGTGATGCCGTGGGAGCCTGGTGGTGCAGATCCCGCTCCCACCCGCACCAGCCCTGCGCCCGGGGTAACGCGGGGAAACCCACCCTCCAACACCAGCATCCCGCAAGAAATGGCTGCTGGCAACAGGAACTAGAAACAGGCACAAACAGGAGGATGAAAGACTCGTATTGAAAGGAGGCATTTCCCACCCTGACGCAGCTGTGGGGTCCACCACTGCAGTCAATACCTGTGTGTTCCCCACGTCCAACGCTGCCCAGCTCAGGCTGAGTAAACGGATTGCTTGGTGATTTGAGAATGTGAAGTAGGGAGTTCATAAAAGCTGACTTGAATTTAGAAATCTGAAAAGGCACAGCCGGAACCCCATCAGCATCAGAGGAGGATGCTGCAGGGCAGGAGCCCAGCGCTCGTACAGACCCCGGGAGATGTTGTGCAGCAGCGGGTGCTGTAGTGCTTGACCAGTTACACCTCATTTTCACTTTTATTTATTCTATATGCTGTTTCTCTGGATTTCTGTGACTTTACTGAACACAACATTGCTTTCTTTAAGCATCAGGGCCCATTTCAGCTCGCTAAGTCACCAGGAGACACCACCACAGAGCTTCAGACACAGCAGGAGGAGTCACAGCCTTGTTCCTCCAGCAGTGAAAGCACCGTCCAGTGCAAGCAACACACCCAACGTGGTCTGACCCCACCCAGACAAAAACAGCAATTCCAGTACTGATAAATACATGCAGGGGCTTTTGGTTGGTTTTTTAGTGTTGTTTTCTCTATTTTTTTACACCTTGTTTTCAGTATACCCTACCTCATCTTCTATTTCCACCTCTATCGGAGCCACTTCTGCAGATGAGACTGCTTTTTATAAGCTTGTTCCTCTCCCTGGATGTTCCACACCTCACTGGTGTCCTCAAGGTCATCAAGACTTGGAGGAGACACACACCCCACGTGAAGAACACGGAAAACCAGGAGAAGCACAGCCAGAGAGGTGGGACTGACCTCTCTGACACCGGGGGATCATGAGCAACAAACAGATACATATTTTTTCTGCATTTTTCCCACGCACAGAGGAAGCTTCACTTGTACCACAGCGTGAGGAGCCGCTGCTGCACAAGCAGCCCAGGGCTCGGCAGCCAAACAGGTTCCCAGGCACGGGGCAGCCCCACACCAAATCACAGCTCCCGGCAGTGGGGCAGCCCCACACCAAACCTCCCGCAGCTGCAGCGGCCCATCGAGCAGCAGAGGGAACAGAGCCCTGTCTCAGGTGCCCAAACCAGGGCTGCATTTCAAGGGTCTGTTGTAGCAAATCAGACTGTCACCCAGCAGCCACCACTGCCAGCAGGCACCCAAGCTGCCCCAAACCCTTGTCTTTCCCTTGGAACATTTATTGCCCCACAGGGACAAGCACAGGAGGAGCTGCAGGGCTGGTGGGTCTGGACACCACCCAATGCCCAGGAGATACGGCGGTTTGGATCTCACTCAGCAGAGGATGAACTTAAACCCTGCTGAGTGTGCAAACAAGTGCTCTCATCACCACCACTTCCCTCACAAGCCACGTCAGAGAAAGACAGGACAGTCCTACCTGAATTTGCAGCTCTCAGAGGAGCAGAGTCTTCCCCACAGCCTTGAACATAGCCCCTGTGGGACAGGTTTTAAGACTCCTGGGTCTAACGAGCTGAGGGTTTCGTTATTGGCCTCAGCTGCCAGCTGGGGTCCTGGGGGTGTGTGTGTGTGGGAGCCAGTGGAAGGGGCTGGGGTCTGCATATGGTGGCACTGGGGGCTGCATTTCATGTCCAAGACCCAGTACTGAAAAGCCAGACGCTGCTCTAAGGTCTACTGGTCCTTCATTAGGTCTTTGCTTAAGTTTCTGTCAATTTTCTAAACCAAACTTTATTGCAGGACTTTGCTTCTCTTCCTGTGAGATGCCGAGTCAGACATTACATCCCTCCCCAATGCACTGCAGCTCCCCAGCAAGGATAAAATCTTTATTGTTTATCTGCTCAAAAACAGATCACCACCTCCTAAAATAGGGCAGCCATTCCATTAGTCCTTAATTGGTTTTATTTTTTTCCTGCCATCCAAACTAATTAGAGTTACCTGGCAATGTCTCGCTTGCTCGTTTTAATGAGGATTTTGATTTAGGTGAGCGGCAGCAGGCGTTCGGAGCCTGCCTGCGTGTGTGTCTGACGCACCCCAGGGCTCCCCCGGGGCTGAGGGCATGGGGTGGACAGGGGTGTCTCACACCCTGTGCTCCCCAACACTGAACCCACGCAGCACCACGGCCCCACACGGCTTCTCCACCCACCTCCGTCCCAGCCATGATGGGGCAGCCGTAAATATGATGGCAGCTGGTGGCCAGGATGGGCAGGAGAGGGCTGCCTCCCGTTGGGGTGTGATGCCACGGTGGCTCACCTGTGACCGTGGTCAGGGACTCGGGGACCTGCCATTTGGCCCCGTACAAAATCCACCATCGGGGTGCCAGCAGTCGGTGTAGCCATCCCCCTTTCCCGGCCGTCTCTCCGGTGGTGGCCAGGGAGGCAGCTGGTCTGGAGGTGAGGTCATTTGGGGTGAAACAGAAAAATGAGGTCACACACGAAAGCTGCACGCTGACATGACGTCACGTCTGTCCTGAGGTCGCGGCGAGGCCACGTGCAGTCCCTCAGCCTGGCTGGTTGGGGCTGCTGGGGACACCACTGATGGAGAGCGGCTCCTCTGCCCAGACTGCTGTCACCCACCTCGTGTGCTCCCCGTGCCAAAACCAACTGCCTTAAAGATCCCAGGGGGTCTTGCTTCTGACTCTCACCAGCACTTTAATTTCAGTAATTGAGCTGTTTGTCTACATTTCACTGTCTTTTCCCACTGGCAGAAAAACCGGATTATTCACAGACAGGGCAGTTCTGATGGTTGCGTTTGTTCTTCATCCAAAGTCAGGAATCAATGAACATCTCTCAGCATTTCCTAAGAGCGAACATCCTCTGCTCAGCTCAGGTGGGCTCTGTTCTGCCTTCTGCTCGGGCTCCCGTTGTCACACTCTGAACCTGCCAGATGCCTCTGGCAGCCCCAAATCCAAACAAAGGAAAAAACGTGACAAAAAGTGTGCTTCACTCACAGTGCTCAAAAGCTAGCGTGGTGGTGATGGGGAGCATGAGGGGAGCTCATGTAGAGGCATGGCTGCTCTCCTTCACCGTCCAGATGTCCTGTACACGAAGCTGTTCCTGCTCCACTCCCCTTTCCTGGGGTGGAGAAATCCCACGCCGGTTTCCTCCTGACAGCGACGTCAACAGCCCAAGCTGAGAAGCCCTTCCCCGGCCTCGGCCGGTGCAACCCCAACGCTCTGCACTGACCCAACGCTCTGCACTGACCCTCGCCTTCCCCGAGCAATGCCCATACCGCCCGTACTGCCCATGCCATCCACACCTCCCTACTACCGATACTGCCCACACTGCCCACCCACGCCCCCTTCCCTGTGTGCAGACACCTCGCTTTGCCAGGTTAATACCCCCCGTGGCTTCCCTGGGAGCCCCTCAGAGGGTTTTGGTGGAGGATGTCCCCCGCCGCAGCTCGGGCAGGGTCCCTCAAGCACCATCTGAGAAGGACCTTGTCAAAGCCAAACACCTTGTGCCCAGAGGAAGGGGGGACGTGATGAGACGGAGACCCGAGTGGTGTCGGGGGGCTCAGGTCACACAGGGCTGGAGTTGGGGTTCGGGGCCAAGACGAGAGTTGCAGCAGCACCTGCTGCCCCTCGCGATGGAGATGAGCAGCCAAGGAGGAAAAATACACATTCAGCGCTTGGTTTTGCTCTTCCCAACACCAGAAACCTTAAATTGTACAGGAGTATTTAAAAATAATGTACTCCAAACAACGGGGAGAAAGGCTGGGGTCATATATTACCCGGGGTCTGGCCAGGCGCAGGGACCACTTGCATTAACCTGCAGGACAATTAGCATTTGTAATTTGCCTCTGAGGAATCCCAGTTTACCTTCACCCTCTATCTCAGTTCGCTGACATCATCGTTATTAGATAGATCATTTTTATGGATTATGTCTCGCAAGGGCAACATTTTAATGAATTGTAGAATTAAATGTTTGCCAGGATTTTTTTAAAATAAATGATCAGTTACCATTGGGCACATCCCTCACATTTATTAGCTACCTTCCAGAAACATTTTTCATAACTTGCAAATTGAAATGAGGTGGAAGCTGAATTTTATTTCTTCTTCATTTGCCCATAGTAAATATAGTACTTACACATAAACCACCAAGATCAGTGGGGTTTTTTGGGTAAGTCTTTTTATGACACTGGATAAAACTGTGTGTGTGAGAATAGCAAAAAATAATTCAAAAATAATTAGTAAAAATATGGATTTCCTTTTCATAACCGCCCGGGGAGCTGTGCGCTGGCAGACAGGATTCCTCACTCATTTCCAAGGTCACCATGAGACACCTGGTACACATTTACTGTCAGCAACGCCCGGCTACGAGGTCAGATGGATCATGGGGTTTTTGTCATGTCACACAGACTATTACTGCTGTAGTTAAATGGTGTCAGAAATACCATACCTTTCATTTTCCTAATATCAGAAAATCAGCTTTATATGATACTAGAAAAAGTCGTGGTATCTTCTGTAGGGTTAAAGGCGGACGCAGCGATGCTGCTGGCCGGGGGGTGGGAAGGCGCCAGGGGTGCGTGGACGGGTTTGGGGGTGCGGGGGCCAGGAGGTGGGTGGCAGTGCCTGCCCTGTCCCACGGGGCCAGGCAACAAAGCAGCAGAAAAGAAATGACAGAAATCTCCTCTTTTACTTTTTTTCCATGTAATAATTCAGGCCTGTCAGAATCCACAGTCTGTGACGGGGCGAGTTGGGCTCATCCCCAACGCTGCCTGGGGGGAGCCCTTGGGGCTGCAGAGAAGACTGATGAGCCGGACCCCAGCCTGACAACTGCCTCGTCCTTAACACCCACACAAGAGCAAACAGCCTTTGCCATGCCAGGAGTTCATGAACATCCTTCAGATGGCATTCGTTTCCTTTTTTTCCTCAACTTTAAAGTCCAAAACTATCCAAGAGGCTCACTTTCTCCTTCACTCTCTTTTAGAAAGCTTTTTACAATCCTTTCATTACGTTGTAGGCTCCTTTCTATCCCCAAAAGGAAACGAAACAAAGCTGAAGACATCTCTGCTCACAAGAAGAAAATATCTCCCCCTGCTGCAGGTTAAACGGGGTTTCAGCCGATGTCAGCAGCCGCAGTGACAGCGCGATGGCACCGCCGTGGCACCGGGGAGCTGCGGGAAAGGGTCCTTTTACCAGCCTCCCAGTTATTTTGGGCTGGTTTGTGCAGAATACAGTAACTGATTATTCCTTTGATCTTTTTTTTCTGCTGAAGTCGAGTACCAACCCCACTTTCATACGGATTTTAGAAAACCGTTGTTAAGAAGAAAACAATTTTAAATTTTCACCATTTGGAGTCACATCTCAAGGCAGAAGCTTCTTCCAAACTTTTATTTCTGTACTGGAAACATCCTGCTCTGATACTGGCTTACCCATGAATGTTGCTTAGATGCACCACCACGAAATCATACCCGTGTTTGTTTCAAACAATACTTTCTAAACTGAAACACAACTTCTTTGTGGTCCTAATCTTCTCCCTGTCTGCATCAAAGCCTTTCCCAAATAGCTTTGGTCCTAGTAGAGGAAAATTACAATTGGCAGATTTTAGTCCCAAGCAGCAGAGGATATGACCTCAAATATCACGTGGAGTGTGTCGCAATCTTACTGGAAATTTTAAAGAAAAAAGTGACACCCCCGTGAGTCAATGAGAAGGGGTCACGGGGGGCACTGACCCTGCCCGCTTCCTGCCGGGCACCGTCCCTGATGCAGCTCTTGGTGCCCTTCCCCTTCTGCTCCGTGTCTTTGGGAAACGGGTAGAAGCTGGATTTAACGGGCAGCTGATCCCTGGGGAAGGGCACTGCCTTCTCCCATTGCCCCTTCCCCACGGCCGGTTTCCACCCCCCCCTTCCTGCCCTCACCCGTTGCCCCCCCGGCAGAGCCCAGCACTGGGGACTGTCACCCTCTGCCTCCCCGGCCACCGTGCCCGGACCCCGTGCCAGCTCTCCGTGCCCATCGCACAGGCTTCCCCAGGAATGGCTCCGGGCTCCTTCCAGAACGTACTTTACGGGGTCTCATCGCATGGAGTTACTTTCACAGCTTCCCTCACGGCCCTGCCTGCTCTGGCGGCCAAAGAAATGGGTTTTATTAGTCCATGTCAATAAATCACAATGGACTCTTATAGTGCTATGTATATAAAACTATATACATCTATATATCACCCCACGGCTGGGTAAGTGGCTCCTTTACTCCTGATTCAGAAGGTTATTCCCAGGCTCTGGTGAGTCTATTTCTCCAGCTGTATCTGCAGCCGTTTCAGCACATGCTGTTCTGAACTTGCAGCCTGGTGTGGCAGCCCTGAAACGTGCATGCTCTATCCTATAATTTGTGAGAAATCTGCATTTCTGCCGCCACTCTGCATCTCATCCAGAAACCGTTTTGAAGAGGGTCACCTTTCATCGAAAGATTCTGAGAAATTTATACTCACATCTTCTTTATTGTGTGCTACTGATAAACATCTGCGTTTTGTAATCACATCAGCGAGAGATAACATGATAATGAACGAAGAGATCACATCTACTAGAGACTGGGGTGATTTTTCTCAGACAGAAGTTCGAGTTGTTCAAATTAACTGCAGACCTCGCACAGGGCTGTCTTCCCAACATCACGTAACAGCAGCCTCCTTGTGGAGGGCATTTTGGAGACATTTGAGATAACGCTGGCAGCTGGGGCACCCCTGGAGTGGGTGGGAATGGTATTTTAATTCGCACATGATAAACAAGAATTTTATCTGGAAAAAAAATAATCCTTGTCCCCATGGGCCAGTGGCTGCTGTCGGCAGCAGGACGGTGCCCACAGAAGGGGATGCAGGCGGAGGCCAGGGCTGGGGTTTGCTGTGCCCTGGCCAGCCAGGGATCAGGCGTCTTGGGGACCCCCGGCATGTAGGGGTCTCTCCGACCACCCCAGAGCTGCCAGTGCCTGTGCTGCTGGTGCGGTCAGCGAGCTCCTCTGAAACCAGCACGAGTCTCACTGTCGAAGCTAAAGCTGCTATTAGAGCTAAAGAAGTCCTTAGCTAACTTCCAAACTTTGTATATACGCATGCAGTGGCATTTCTTGTTTTCTTTTGAAATACTATGTGGAATTTCACCCGAGCTCCGTAGTCCTGCATGTCAGAGGGGCATAAAGTAACACACGTGCTTTTAAAATCAGAGGTGCAGTGATCAGGTGAGGGACCACTCATGGACAAACGCGCCCGTGCCGTAGGTGAGCCGCTTCCCCAGAGCTACCCTCACAGCAGAAACCGCTGTGGATTTAAACCTCACCATTCCTGCTCTCAAATGCTTTGAAGTCTATTTTTGTTTCTCTGGGTTTCCCAAAATAGAACACACCAATTACACCCACAGCTGTGGAACGTGGGCAGGGAAGGGGTCCCACAGCACGGAGCAGTTCTCCGCAGCTGCACAGCACAATTTGGCTTCAGAGTGCACGGTGGTGGGTTGGAGATATATAATTAGGGGGTTTTCAGTCTCTCATTCTCCTGCAGAAGCTCCTTTTTAATTATCTGCTCTGCCCAGTGGCTGCTAGACTGCTGCCTGAGAAGGGCAAAGGGGGCTCTCCTGAGGGACTTATTCCTGCTCCTACTTGATAGACCAGAGCAAACAAAACAGTGGTGATGAAGAAGGACACCCATGGAAAATCCAGTTTTACTTCCAGGCCCGGACTGGGTGCTGGGGCCCAGCCTCCAGAAGCGCTGATGAATTTTTGCATGGAGCAAGCGTTGACTTGGCAAATGCAGCTTTATGTGCCACTTTTGGACTCAGCATTTTTCAAATACTGATAACCACCTATAGAGTTGAATAAAACAGCTTCAGGCAGCACTGAGGCAAGTCCCAGCCTGGAGCTCCTCTGCCCCTCATGATCCTCTTCCCGTGGGGCAGCCAGTGGGGCGAGCACTGGAGCCACCGCCGCCGGCCCCCGCCTGCTCCCCGTGCTGCTCCCCCCGGCATCTCTCCTGCACCTCAGTGTCTCTCCTGCATCTCGGCATCTCTCCTGCACCTCAGCATCTCTCCCGCATCTCGGCATCTCTCCCGCATCTCAGCGTCTCTCCCGCATCCCAGTGTCTCTCCCACATCCCAGTGTCTCTCCCGCACTGCGAGCTCATCCCACCCCGAGCCCGGCTGGAGGTGAACCCGGCCCTCTCCTTCCCCGATGGAGCCCGGCATCCATCCACGGGCGGGTGTTCGCACTTTGAAAAGTTTATGCTCTCCCTTTCTCTGGAAGCTTCAGCCTTCAGCAAAGTGTACCCAGGGTAATGACAGTTATTAAAACCTGCTGAATGATTAACAGTTTATTGCTGCTGACAGTCCCGGCTGACCTTTGCTCCGGGCGGGTGGAGCATCTCCCGCCTCCAGCGGAGCCTTCCCGCCTTGGGGAAAGTTCCTGCGGATGTGACAATGTGACGGGGGACACGCTGCCGCTGCCTTCGTCCCCTCTGTGTCCGAGTGCTCCTCCTCCCCTCCGCCCGCCGCTAACAGCCACACGTTATTTAAGCAGGAGGATGCTCGCTGCCTGCGGCGTCACTAAATTTAGTGCGCCGGGAGACAGAAGCAGCATCTTGCTGCTCTCACTTCAGAAGCTTCTTGCTTCCTCGCAGGCTCTCAGGAGGCCAGTGGAAACAGACTGCGGCAATGAACCGCCTCTTGTCCGGCCAGTCGCCCTCCGCTGCTGTGGAACGTGTTACCAGCGATTTAGAAAGGAAAAAAATGCAAATAGACAGGAAAAAGATGTTGGGAGCTTTGCTTTTCTAAGGGATTTAGGCATCGCTCTGCCAAAGGGGATGAACCGATCCACAGTTGACAGCTCTCACGAGCCTGCAGCACAGCAGCTCTCCAAGTACAAGCAAAAGAGAGGAAAGTGATTTTTTTCTCATTTTCTTTGCGTCCCAGCAGCTTGATCTCACCTCCCTCTGAGTACCATACATTGACAGTGTTTAGACTCCAGCAACAAAATGTTTTCAGCTCCAAAGCTGGTGTTTTCTCGTGCTTCAGAGCGATATAAACCATTTTCTCATTTTGCAAATGCCCTTTGTATTCTTAGAAGCCTTTATTCAGTCGTCAGCCAGAAATGCCCCGGCAGTAGGACCCACACCAACAGGTACAATTTCAAAGCCGGCCAAGCCACTGGTCCCTGCTCCCCAGGGACGCCCCATCCCTCTGCTCCCGGGGGATGCTGGGGGGGACGGGGAGCCCGGGACTTGCCGGGAGGCAACAATTCACCGTTGGCTCATCCCCCAGTTCTGAGCCATTGGTAGAGCTCACTCGTCCTCACTGGGGCCTGCTGCGGGTGGGAGCTGCTCTCGGGGGGTTCGGGACCCTGCTCCAGTGCCTCTCGTCCAGCAGCAGCCACCGTGGTCGGTCCTGCCCGCTGCGTCCCCCTGCAAGTCACAGGCACCAGAATTAGCTCCTGATAAAAGAGTATTTTTACATCCTGATGGTCTTTAGCGCGGCACACTGAAAAGCATTTACACTAGCAAAACAACAGGAGTAGCCATTAAAAACTCTCAAAATTTCCTACCCAAATTTCGCAGCTGTCCCGCGGCTCGGAAATGACAGCGTGTGTACAACAAAATCCAGAGGACAAACCCTCTCGGTGTCCCCCCTTTCCTCCAGCCCACAGCCCCAACAGCAGGCTTCAGCCAGCCAACACCACAGCCAAGGAGGCCAATTGGAGAAGAAAAAAATTAAAAGCTCTTCCTTCCTGGACTTAACTCTGTCCCTGTCACTCGAGAGTCAGGGCCGTCGCGCTCGGGGTTCACAGCGACACGCTCAGACGCTACGTGAGGCACCCCCTTACACGCGTTTTCTGTGACCTCGGTAGCAAAATCTCTTTGGGTGAAAAACGTAACTGCGTGGGTTTGAAACTCCCACTTGTGTGAGAGGTATCTTAGAGAAAACTGACCCCTCTGTTACACGTCCACTGGCGCTCTCCCTTTTCTTAGCAATTTTCCAGAGACCCGTCATTACTTTCTCCCCTTTAGAAGGGCGGTCAGAAGCCGAGCGGATCCACGGCCGCCCGTGGGTTCCAGCTGCACTTTGGTTTATTGCCATTCCCCAAACCAGGAATCATTGTGAAACGCAGCAGCTGAGCTTTTCAACTTCAAAAAGGCCAGAACGAAACGTTTTTACAGCTCCCAAGCCCTCCCTCAAAACCCGTGAGCCGCGAGACGACGCAAAACCGCCCTTTCCGCGAAATTCCAGGAGTGAGAACCGGGCCTTTTCCCGAGGAGCGACACCCCGGGCACAGGGGAAACGCGGCGGCCGCTCCCCCGCAGCCGCTCCGCCTGCAGTTGCGGGGCTCCGCCGGGAGATGGGGCGTGCCATTAGACATGCAACTGGAGCTTAAATTAGAGCTGTTTCTGAATGCATACAGCTTGTTTATAAGTTTGCTGCAAATTC
>JAOXJK010000002.1:39536897-39550863 GCA_025774025.1 Xenus cinereus | reverse complement strand
GCTCCCTGCCCGCTCCCTGCCCGCTCCCTGCCTGTTCCCTGCTCCCTGCCTGCTCCCTGCCTGCTCCCTGCCTGCTCCCTGCCTGTTCCCTGCTCCCTGCCCGCTCCCTGCCCGCTCCCTGCCTGTTCCCTGCTCCCTGCCTGCTCCCTGCCTGTTCCCTGCCCACTCCCCGCTCCCCACCCCACACACCCACAAACCATCCCTCCCTGCCAGAAAAGGGCGTCCTTCCCAGCTGATTCCAGGGAAGAGACCTTTCCAGAGGGAGGCGGGTGCCGAGGGCTGTCCCACCCCTGATCCCGACTCCTCTGTGTGCCCAGGCCCATGGCTCCATGGCCCGCAGCATCCTGCTCGGATCCGGGCACACACCCAGAGCTGGAAACAACATCCGGACGCTGAAGGTCACACATGAACTTTATAGCACTTTATAACAGCGTCACGTTTTGTGCAAGTTCTTTGCCTGTGCTTGGTGGGGCTTTGGGACCCCCTCTCTCAGCCCTGATGAGCAGGTCCCACCCGAACGGGGACGATCCTCTGCTGTTGTTACGTGTCTTTGCTTTACCTCCTGCAGCCGCCCTGCCATTCTCCTCGGTGTAAAGCAGGAGGGTAAGCAGAGTCCATTGAAAACGCCACCATTATCTGCCATTTCACTGCTCACAGTTTGCTAATATTCTAGGGAAAAATCCCTTCTCGCGGAGTCAATTTAACAGTTTTGTAGCTGACCAGAGCTACTCGGGTTATTCATCACAAATCATTCCAGCTGCAAACGAGCCCCTGTTCACGGGTCATTCTGCGGAGCAGCGCCGAGGGTGTATATTCCTCCTCTCCGGGAAGAAAGGCCGGGGGAGGTTTCACGCCTTCCGTGTGCCTTTGTGGCACTGGGGTCAGCTACTCCATGGAGAGGCTTTGGGACCCACGGCGTGGGGAGGGACCTGTGCCGTGCTTCTGCCTCTCCTATCCCCCCTTCTGTTAGATGGCCCCAGGCACAGAATGATCAGCCATCGTGAGCCCAGACCAGTCCCTTGGCTCGCTCCACTGCTGCTGGACAGAAAGCTGCTTTCAAAACCAGGCTCATTGTGCTGAGCCCTGAACTGCTCCTGGAAAAGCTTCTCCTCCCCTAACCCAGGCGCAGGGCGAGCAGCGTGACTGCCCCCAACTTCAGCCCCCCACAGGTGATAGAGCCATCTCCTGGGCAAGAGGTGTTGGAGGCACAGGAGGCATTGGAGGGGTGGAGGTGCTGGAGGTGTTGGTGTTGGAGGTTTTGGAGGCGTTGGAGATGATGGAGGCATTGGAGATTAGGGTGGTGCGGGAGATGTTGGAGGTGATGGAGGCATGGGAGATGTTTGGAGGCAAGGAACGAGGGTGGGTGCTGCCAGGGCCAGCACGAGGCACTAACAGCTCTGTGCTGCTCCTGCCTCAGTTTCCCCTCTGCGGCCACATCTGCAGCGACGGATTTACTGTGATTTCCTCCACTGGCACATAGCGACCTGCCCTCGGCACCAGCTAACGCACGGCAAGGAATGAATTCAGCCAGCCAGAGCGAGGAATTTGCTGGGGGAAATGCTGTCATTTTGACATTTCATTTCATCCAAAATTAGGGTGAGAAGTGGAGACACTGAGTAGTTTCACAAGATTTCAGCTCAGGCAACAGCTAAATGAGCTGTCCCGACATTCTGAAATCTCAGCGTGAAACTCTAATTTGAAATCTTTCATTTCAAAATACCATTTTAGAAGCACAATTTAGGGAAAGCTGTACCCTCCTGCTGAAACAATTCCAGGGAGAAATGTTTCAAACGACTTTAATACTGAATATGCAGGAGCTAAATACATAATTACCAATTTGCTTGTGCAGAAGTGTGCCGTTCTGCGTCTGAAGAGCTGCTATTTCTCATCTCTCTTCCATAAAGTCCTGTGTAGAAAAAGTAAATTGCGGAGAAATGTGGATGGATGCTAGCAGAGAAACCCAATCTGAAATTCAAATGAATGCTCACAAACACCAACTGGGTCCTTTTTAATCAACTCCTATTGCAAACTTAATTTGTATTGATCATGAACATCTAAAGCTGGAGATTAATATCAGCCAGTGACTACAAACTGTGCGGCTCCTGTTTGCAAACAGCTGCTTTTCACTTAAAAATCGGCGGATTTTCACGTCTTCAAGGGTAAAAAAAATATTTGGGAGTAAAGTATTCTCGTATATGTGATATTCCAGAATATTCTGAAATAAAGTACTGGGGCGAATAGGCTGTAGCCTGTTTCTGCTTGTGACGGAGCTCGTTAGGTCCCACCCCAGGAGGATGCCCGGCAGATAACGTAACCCCCCAAGAGCAGGGGCTTCAGGCGCTGCTGGCAGTGGGTCGGGGCAATGCTGACGGCAGGGTGCGGGGGCACTGGGGGGCAGCTGGGCTGGGTGACACCCCGAGGGTACCCGTGTCCCCCGGCAGCACCCACGTACCCCGGCAGCTGTGCTGGGGCAAGCAGGGGCCGGGCTCTCCCCACCCGACTGGTTTGCAACCAGCACGGCAAGTTGTTCAACATCTTCCTGAAAATGAGCTCACCCGGATAAACATCATTAAATGTGTTTGATGTTCCTCCTCCCAAACACTGTTTGCTTTCTCTGTGCTCAAACCCAGAAGAAACATGAAAATAGGAGCAAAAGGTGCCCAGAAAACCCAATCTTCACAATCTGTGCCGTGTTCACAGCGATGATCAGAGCCCATTGCCTTCAGCTGCCCCTCTGCAGGGGGTGCCCGGGGGGGGAGCCTTTGCCAGGCCCCGGTCCGTGGGCACGTTGCTGGAAATGAACCAAATGAACCCCCGGAACACAGCACCTGGAGCTAAAAAAGGCTGCAGGCAGGGAGCGCGCGCGGCCGCCTCTGCTGGAGGGCCTTTCATCGCCGTGCGCGAGGTGACGGAGGGAGGGGGGAGACACTGAAAATGCCATTGAACACAAGGAATTTCTGCATACTCCTCTGCTTTATCTTGCCATTTAGTACGTCGCTACATAAGTAAAAGATGGTGTTTCCTTGCAGGTTTTTTGTTCTTTGGGTCAGAAATTGCCTTTGCAGACTACACGCGTACCACGGCTGACAGCCAGGAATCAACGCTGCGATGAGATACCGCCGTCATGCTGTTAAGGAGGTTTCCACAGTCCATTAGATATACGGAGAACATAACCCTTCCAGAAACAGTGCTATGAGAATACTCAGGCTCCGTGTAAGAAATCACAGCCAACCAGCCAAAAACGGGCCCAGGTGCCTGAACCCTCGTTCTCTATTGCCTGTCACAAGCTCAGCTGGAATTAGCGGTGGTGGCTGCAGCCCTGGGGTAGCCCAGCAGATGGATGGGGGCGAGGGGGAGCCGGGCTGCCGGGGGTGAGCCACGGGCAGCGATGTGACCAGATCCCCAAAACAGTCAAATGCTGCTGAAACGCCATGAAATTACCCTCCCGAAGGCACTTCCTCTGGCAAGGGATCTGTGAATAATTCATTAAGTGCCATAAATTTGAAAAAAGCCCCAAACTGGTAGCTATCCTCACCTTGTTCAGCTGTTTCACTGCACTTTTCACAAAAAAAAAAAAAAATAAAAATATTACCATTCTTTTAATTTCAAACGCAATCAATATGAAATATCAGTCCATACAGGCCAAGGTTCATTGCTTTCAGGCATCCGCTCATAAATATTCATTAGAGAATTAAAGAGCTATTAACAAGGGTAACTGTTGAGGAGCATTCATTAACTGTCTTCCACAAGAAATGAAATTTGCATTTTTTGGTGTGGAAATGCATTCGGTGAAATGGCACCTTGCATGACAATAAAATGTGAGATAAAACCTGGTGTGAAGGCAAGAAACACCCATTTCTGACACAAAGGGCGCTGTGGATTGTGCCAGGGAGCCTGTTTGTGGAAATGACAGAGGAAGAGCTTTCCTGACCCTGACTCCAGGGGAGCCCGTCCATGGAGCTGGCAGAAGACGACTTTCCTGACCCTGGCATCCTGCCCCGGCGCGTTCCCCGGCCCCACCGCCCCGACCCACCTCTCCCCACGCCGCAGCCACACTCAAACTCCTCTCTTTTCAGTAACTGTGATTCACCCTCATTTGCATGTCATGGTCACTGCCTCCACATTTCCTCTAACTCCCCAGAAAGACACTTCACCCTGCAGTGCCGTATAATTATAAGTTTTGTCCGTATTTCCACCCAGCGCTATGCAGGGCTGTGCACGCGGGGGCTTTTATGGCCATCTTACCCCCAGACCCAGCAGGAGCCATCACATCGGTGACACCCACTGGTCCCTCATGTCACCCGTAAGAGGGGGGGTCGGGCCTCCATGGATTTTATCTAAGAAAACCAGGCAAGGCAGGGTCTCGGAGGGGAACAGGAGGAAAATTATCACTTTGGGGCCATTGAAAGCAAATCAAGAGGGCAGGCTGTGTGGCTGAGGTCTGCACGCCGGGCACTGCAGAAGGGGTCCCCGTGCGTGGGCTGGGGCGTGTGGCGCCGTGCGACACCGATGGGACCCACTGCGGAGCCGGTACTTTTCCTAGGACTGCAGCAAAGGGAAGTGCATAAGGGAATCCCAGGGGAGGATCTATTACATAAAGCAATTATTTCTCAGCCTGAAAAGCAAGACAGTAATCGCATCCCCTAATGCCTCTCCTAAAGCATAATTCAATAATTAATATTTGCTCTTTGGCATTTGTAAAATAATGGCATCTGAAAGCGGGGAACCCGGAGCAGCCCGAGGTTCCCCCCGCTGGGGTCACGCAGAATACCGGAGTTTCACCCGACAGATGAGGGTAGCCAGGGGGCGGACAGGGGTCCCGATCCCTCCCCGACGTGTCCCCACACTGCAGTGACACACGCGTCCTGCTCTGGCCACAGCCCCAGAGTAGTGACCGGGGGTGGGAGCGCGGGGTCTGGCGAGGGTCTGCGGCTCCACACAGAAACAGCCAGGAACAGGTGAATATGGATACTCCTCCTCCTCACAGATGAGTGACAGAGAAGCATCAATACACACATTGCGCTCAAAATTGTGTCTCTATGCAGTTTTTCAAGGGTAAGTTTCAAGTCACCGTGCTCTCGGGGTAGACCTCCCCAAGGGAAGAGTAGATCAAAGCCCTGGAACAAAGGCCGTCAGCAAACAGGATCCTGAGGGTTTCTCTGAACTTACAAAAGCTACAGAACATTTTCTGACTTCCAGGAATGAATCATGATTTTTACGTTTTTGGCGGAGGCCTTTTTAGTTAGTCACCGTCCTGGTGGCAGCGACAGATTGAACTCTCGGAGCCTTTGGCTCTCATTTTGAAATCCAGACATTGAAACTTCATCCCTGAGTTAAACATCTGACCTACGGAGCTCGTTCATTTCCTCTCTCTGAGAACGATGTTCATCTCTCTGGTTTTAGCTGGCAGAAGAGCCTGAGGCTCGGGGCGACATTCTCCTCTGCCCCAGGGGCTGTTGGTGGCCCTTGTGGGGATGCTGTGGGACACTGTGGGATGCCGTGGGACACTGTGGGATGTCGTGGGATGCTGTGGGATGCTGTGGGATGCTGTGGGATGTTGTGGGACATGGTGGGACACTCCGTCAGGGCAGGGTGGCTCCTGTGCCAGAGGCTGCGCGGTTCCTCTGGGTGCTGCGCTGGCCCGGCCGCCTCACTGCACCTCTCATCTCTGCAAAACTCAAACACCAGGATTAAACTAAACCCAAGAAAAGGTAACATCCAGAGTGAGCTTGACTGAATAGAAAGTTTTAGGGAAATACGACGTTGAAACTGGAGAGTAAGTATTTTGTCGATGCATGTCACAATTCCCTCGGTCAGCAACAGGGACCCTGGGAATGGGGAAGACCCCGGCGCTCCCGATGCCCACCAGTGCCCGGCGCGGCTGAAGGGCTCATTTCAGATCAGGACATTTCACTAATAATTCCCTGGGCATAAATACCCCCGGTGTATGTGACTTTGCCGTGTGGAATCGTGATGCTGCTGTCACCATTTGGTGGGCTTCATGGAAATTTGGGGCATTGAGAGTGGTTTATTCTGTTCTTTGGCTATGCAGGCAGCAATGCCAGAGACAGTCCACACCTTGAAGGAGAAGGTATCTGAGAAAAATCACTATATTTAAAAGTCTTCATTTCCCCAGATGTCATACGTTTTGTCCCTGAACAAACCCGCGAATGTCAATAAATACTAATAGCCTTTATTTGTGAGAAATTTATGCAAAGCCTATAGCCAAACCAAGCACCCTTTTTTTTCTTCTGTAAATAAAAGTGGGAATTGAAATCTTTTCACGGTGGCTAATGCTAAGTCTGCTTGGCGCCGCATGTTAAATGAAACATCTAGGAATACGTGGGCTCTTTGGTTTTCTCCTTCCTCCTGCTGCTGGGATTTGCAGAAATAGCTTTGGAGTTCCCGGGGCAGAGGCGGCGAGGGGCCAGCAGGGCAGCGGTGAAAGCACTGGGGGTGCTGGGACACCCCTGCCCAGCAAATGCATTTCTGCTTTCAGGAGAGAGAAGGCAATGCAAACACACCAATGCTGTTTACACAATAGAGAAGGGAGGGGAATATCTCCATTATCAACTAGTAATTTTTCCAGACAAAGAAGTCTTTTCTGCAGTGCAGTAATCCTCTTATGCACCAACCGTACATAATTGACACTTCTCAATTATACACCTACAGAAGCAGAAGGGTAGTTCTTGTTTAGCTGGTTTTCAAGCCAGTGTGCCAGCTTTCCACATTTTCCATTACTCCACACCTTACGTATTGCTAATGCCTCTGATAGGAAATTACACACACTCTAATTAGGGCATGCCGGGCCTGTCTGCGTGGCCCCCCCGCCCCACCAGGCCGCACCAGCAGCCGAGCATCAGCGAAAATTCCTCTGCATTATTCAGGCATGACCTCCCTGTCCAGAAACCAGCCTCAGTCTCCCCTCAGCTGTGATTTTCCATTTCCTCCCCGGGCAGGTCTTGCACAACGACCCCGGCGCGGCTCCGTCTCTGCCATGGCGATGGTGTTTGCTCCATCCAGGCCCTTCCTGGTGCTCGGAGGTGAGCGCAGAGCATCCTCTCCCACTGTGCCCAGGGCAGCCGGCGTCCCCACCGGCGGTGACATCCCCCGGTAAAGGTCCAGCCTCGACCCTGGCCTCCCTGCTCAGGATGGCAGAAGACAGATCAGCAACCAGGAAATCCACAGCACCCGGATTTCTCACGGGCACCAGCTCCCAACGCCCTGCCGACTGGCGTTTGGCATCTCTCCTACATCTCTTGCATGAAAAGGGGGTTTAAACCAGTTTCGACTTCTGCCCTGCACAGTTGCTGGTGACCAGCATTGTCCCCAGACTCGGTGCCCAGGGAGCCCCACAGCCACCGGGCCGGTGCAAGGTCCCTTTCCCGGGAGGCTGCTGGGGGGATGCCGGCAGCAGGGCAGGATGCTGCCCGCCAGCGGAACCAGGCTTCGTGCCACCCTGATGCAGACCAAGGGCTATTTAAGAAACAAAGAGCAGGTTAAAATCCTCTTGGCAAAGGTGGCAGTTGTGCCCCTGCCCTCCGTGCGCCCGGGAGCTGACCCAGACCCCTGCCCGCCCCCCCAAGCCGGGCTGGGCACGGGGGGACACAGCCCCTGGCAGCACCGGGGGTGTCACTGTGCCACATCTCCTGCTTGGTGCCCTCCCCCTTCCCTTTGGTGCACTTCTGCACACCAGGAGGGGGAAAGAGCAAATGCAAGGGCATCAGCCCTTCTGCTCTGGATGAAGAGGAGTGTGCATGGGGCAGGGAGGGAAGCGGGGAGCCCCCCCCTTGGCTCACTGCTGTCCGTGCTCCCCACCTCGGCTGCTGCCCCGCACCTACTGAGCAAGCAGCCACCCCACGGGCTGCCCCGCAGGGTGCCGAGCCAGGTCTCCAACTGGTCTGGAGCCCAAGGTTACCCCGGGCACGGCAGGGGGCAGCTGCTCCCTGCTCCATACGGGACAAACTGCTGCAAAACGGGCGAAGGACTCGGTGCCCATCATTGCTTTCCACTGCGCTGGCCGTGGGGTTTGGCACAGACACCAAACCAGCTCCGCTCGGCAGCCAGCACGGGGGCTCCCTGCACCCCGGCACAGCTCAAGCACAGGACTGATGCTGGGAAAATGTAAACTGAGATGGTAAAAATTAATTTCTGTGTGTGTTACTGGTGGTTTAAACAAATAAGTAAAGTTGGTGCAACTGAACTGGGAGATAGTCCTAATAAATATTCTGTGCTCCATGAAATGAGCTTAGTCAGAGCTGGTAAAAGCCACTGAAA
The DNA here is from genome assembly GCA_025774025.1 of Xenus cinereus. NCBI lineage: Eukaryota > Metazoa > Chordata > Aves > Charadriiformes > Scolopacidae > Xenus > Xenus cinereus. Next base: position 39,542,586 of record JAOXJK010000002.1, on the reverse strand, counting down.
TGGCTTATTCACCCCCTTCCCCAGCCCTGCGCACGCACACACACACACACACAGCTGAACTCTGCTTTCATCAGAGGGCTTACACACGTTGCTTCTATCATCAGCAGAAATCAAGGGACTCATTGCTTTTAAAGGCACTGAGCTGCACTGTGTGCGACAGCCCCGTGTTGGCTTAAGGAGCCCAGGGTTTATATTTAGACCCATTTATACGTCTCTCATTTAATCTCTCCTTGTTTAATCTGTTTTTACACTCTGTTCTGACACCAGTGATAGGCCAAAAAATAATCAGTTTTAAAAAACCCCATCCCCAAACCCCAACCCGGCAAGCTATTGACCACAGCAAGAGCAAATGCAGACACAGAGGAAACTATTTATAGCTCAGATAAACAGGCAGAGATTTTGCTTAACGAAAGGAAATGGAAAAATAGCGCTCAGACATAGACCTTGAACACATTGCCCTTGCCCGGGCTCGGGAAGGCTGGCGGGTCCCTGCTGTCCCTGCCAGCCCACGGGGACAGGGACGGGGATGGGGACTCTGCAGCCACCACTGGGTGCCAGCCAGGGTCTCGGCTGCCCAGGGCGTTTGTGGTTTCACACACATGCTGAGTGGGAATTGTGTTTTTGCCCTAAAAACTGGATGGGAGAAGAGCATGATGCCCTGCCCTGGCCTGCCGAGGATCTTTGCTGTGGGACTCACGGGGCAGAAGGGTCTAATCCGCCCTCGACAGGGACCAGGGGAGGATGGGGAGGATGCTCGGGGCACTGCTTGGCTGGGCTGGCAGGAACAAAGGTATTTATTCAGAAAGTAAAACATCCAGAGCACAGCTCTGTGTCACGTTAACTTTGAACAACCCTAAACGCATTAAGTAGAACTAATCCCACTGCGTTTTCCAGGGAAAAGGAAGAAGCAGCAAATATGTCTCAGCCAGGGGTTTCCCCCAGCTTCAGTGCCCTGAGGCTTCTGGAGTTCAGGGATTTTATTTAATGCCCAGTTTTGCATGGAAGAGGCCCAAGCCCCTCTCTGCACCGTCCCTCCCCATCGCCCACGTTGCTCCCCTCTCCAGTGGCGCCGGCAGCGTTCCCCTTTTCCTGCCTGCTTCAACCCGGCACGAGTCAAGTCAGAGGGTTAATCCCCGAATTTCAGGCCCTGGGAACAGAGCTGTGCTAATGCTTTCCTGGAGATTTGCTAATTTGATTTTTCTTTTCCTGAGACATCAAAGCCGAACCTCTAGAGGAGAACTTCCTAATCAGCAAAGTGAAAAGGAAATAACTTATTTAGTGGGAAGGATGTAGACATACCAAAGAGAAACACTTCCATATTCTTTTCATAGCAATGAAAAACAACTTTAAAGAGTGAGTCCCCTAAAATCTATTTTTACTGCAAAGAAATGGAGCTTTGGGACCCTTCTGTGTAGTTGTCTTCTTCTCTGTACCTATAAATGAGAACATCAATGCGATGAGGTGACCTGGAACCTCCTTTCCCTGTTCAAAACATTTGACATTATTGATTGGAAGAGGAGGAAGGAGGCCAGGAAGAAACAAAGCCCTCGTGAAGAGTGCAAAGCCAACGCTTGGATTAAATCTCCAGAGCACTGAGCCAGTCCTGCAGCTCCTGCGCCGCCTCTGAACAGCTTTTGGACTCCCTGACTCCAAAGAAATCCAAGTTTAGCCCCCCAGGATCCCACCGTTACGCACACAAGCTAGCCTGCAGCTCACAGCAAAGGGTTGCCCAGAGGAGCCTCTGGTGGAAACCACAACTTAATTACATAATAAATCATTTTAAAAGTGCATATGGCAGATCTGTATAAGACTCTTTCCCTGCTCACTGCCTCTTGCTATGGACATGGTCATCCAGCTGCTGGTTGTTGGGTCTTTTCACAATTACCCAACAAATTTTGCCTGAGCATCCTGCGACCGCGGGGACTGCCAGAAGATTTCAGACATGGTCCAAAACCTGAATTTTAGCACCAACTAAAGCTCTCATCATAGCCACAGGAAAGACAAATAAAGAGCCCTGGGGCCTGTCCAGAGCCAGAAGTGTGGCCAAGCGGCTCGTTACGGCATTAGCTGGGCAGAGGAGCCAGGGAGGATGCTGGAGCAGCTCTGCGGGTGCTCCTTCCCCAGCTGGCCGTGGCAGAAAGCAGGAAAAGCCATCAAACCTGCTTCCATTTTCTAGCGCTCGGAATGAGCCCATTTTCCACAGTTTTCTGCAGTGTTTTATACCCCTGGATTTTATCCAATCCGTTTTAAAAGCTAGTGCAGCTTCAGAAGCTGGCCTGCTGGTGGGACAGCCCTGGAGCACGTGGAGGGCTGTGTCCCCTGGGGACGGCCGTCCCCTGCCCCAGCCCCACACCACCGGCAGCTGGCCGGCTCCCATCGGGGGCAGGTGGCCACGCACACCCCAAGAGAGACCGGGGGTCCCCAGCACCGAGTGAACCCCGGCTGTGCATCACTCCTGACTGCTCCCAAAAGTCATCTTTCCCTCTGCCCGCTGCCCGTCTCCCCCTTTCTCTCTGCGGGGGTCCACACCCTTGCCCACCTCCTGCTCCAGCCCCGCACAGCTCCCGGCTCTCCCAGTGCCACCACCCTGGGGTGGGCACACGGATGGGCCACCCACCGTGGGGACAGGGTCGGTTCTCGCAGTGCCGGCCCCGAGGCACGGCAGTGAATCCCTGGATGATTCATCTCCTGCTCAGCAGCTGATGGCAGCTCCGTTACCTCCAGCCAGAGGTGTGAGGACACAAAATTTACCTCTTTTGTTCATGACGTCAATTTTCAAAGACTAAATTTGGGCTGCCTAATTTAAATCAGTGGGCAGAAAGGGGCTGTTGGCAGGGGGTCAGAGGCACCGCCATGACCTGCTGGAAACGTGGAGCTGCCACTGGGGTGTTGTGGTGGGTGTAGTTTAACCACGCACAGCGGCACCGCTTCAGGGGGTGTTGGAGCGGTTTATAATCCAAAATGCAGGAGGAAAAGGGGACGGTGCTTACAGGAAAGTAATTTAACAGAGAATGAAAATGTTTCCAGAGCAGGAGGTTCAGCTGCACACCACCGTGTAGGTAATTACAGAGAGGTGACACCCATTTCTGCTCATTTAACAGCAATATCATCTCTGCTGCTTTTAATGGGCTTTGAGACAGATTTCCACAAAAGTCCTAAACTTTCTTTGTGACGCTGGCTCAGCCGAATGCTTATTCCAAAGACAAGACACAGCTGTCTAAATTGCACATTATTTAGTGACTCATAAGAAAAACTGTTAACAGCGAGGGGTGGCTCAGAAAATAATTACACAAGAAATCCTGTAAATTGGAAACATCGGGGGACACTCCCAGCATCCATCTGGAGGCCTAAGCTGGATCTCAGCCCCCCGGCTCCGGCTGAGGGTGGATGGCAGTGGGCTCGGGCCGAGCACGGGGTGCAGGGTCCACCCCTCTGATGGGGCAGAGGCACTGGGGGCACCAGGGACCCTGCCGGGGGCTCCCACGCTCCGTCCCCTCCGGAGTCCCCTCCGGCAGTGCAGGGCAGAGCTCCCGGCCGGAGGCACACGGAGCCTTTCACCGTTTGAAGCCCAAAGCTGTGTTTAATTTAGGAAGTTTCATGACACTCTCCCTGATGGGCAGTGATTGCAGCAGTAGGGAATGCGTTTGGGATGTCCGCTGGGCATCCCGGTGGCCGTGGGAGCTCAGTCCCGGTGATTTTAGCCTGGCTGTCGGGGCAGGGCTGAGCTGGCCACCAGCCACGCTGGGAGGTTGCCGAATTCCCAAGCCTCCCTCTAATTTACCAAAATTTCTCCCAACGATACACAAGCTGGAGCTTCCCCAGGTGTCCCCTGGCTGTCTCTCACGCATCACACCGGGTAATAACAGCACGGTGCTAAAAATACGCAAGAAGCCAAAGAGCTGACAGGGCTGTGAGATGCCCTTTCAAACACTCTCTTCTTAAATTGCTGTCTTTAAAAGTAAGCGTCTCCTCCAAGGTCCAAAACCTTTCGCCCCAGTATCAGGAGTGGCCTCCGAGGTTGTTGAGCCACCAGGCCAGGCACGGCCGAGCACCAGTGTCCCCCCCATGGGAAAGGCAATGCCACGCTCACAGAAAGGGGAGGAGAAGAGTGACCACAGCTGGGGACCCTGCAAAGAGGCAATACAAAGCAAGCAACCTCCCTTCCTTGGGGCGGGAGCACTCACTGAAGTAATTCTGCCGTTTAACATCTCTGCTTTGGTCTCCGAAATATTTCAGTGCAGTGTCCCTGCCAGCACGCCCTCGGGTGTCCCCACTGCCTGCCCCGATGCTGTGGGGTGCCCCTGCTGTGGGCACGTCCCCCTCCTCCTTCCCCACACATGATTAATTAGAAGAAAAGCAGCAGCAGCACCGTGGAGCAGAAACACACATTTGCTTTCATTTCACCTCAGTCTCCTTTCCGAAAAGGGGGTTTGATGTGTCGCAGAGTTCTGGACATACTAAGCTATAATTTCCTATATATAAGTTGGAAGCCTTTACAGCTGCACAGGGGATAGGATGGACTGCAGACAAAACCAGAACGCAAACTCATTCTTTTTTTGTAACAAAAACAATGACTTCACTAAAAGTAGACTATGCCGTCTTTTCCTCTGTTGGGAAAGTACCATTTAGTCTCCAGCTGCTTCCCGAGTCAGCAAAAATAGACATGCCGGGCAGAGGCGCGGGTTCAGGAGGGAGAGAAGGGGGTTGTTTCCTCCGGGCGGCTCCGGGATGCGCTGAGCAGCGCAGCGGGTCCCCCCGGTAAGCGCCGGAGCGAACCCCCGCCGTCCCGGTGCCGCAGAGCCCGGCCCCACGCAGGGCGCGATGCTGCGCTGGGTATTTCCTTGCTCAGACAGAGCTGGCCAGCGCTCGCATCGCCGCAGATGTTGTAAATGGGCACAAAATGATCCAGCCAAAGCTTTTCTTTCATTCTAGCCAACCTATTTGTTCAAATCTCCTGCATAAGTGAATTCCGGAGAGATACAATCCTCTGCGAGAGGAACGTTTCTTCTATTGGTTCTGAATGTACCGACCTTGCCATTTGCACTTGGCCTCTTGGAAAAACTGCTGTTAATTATTATCATTACTGGATCATAGAAAAAGTCTTGAGTTTTAACCATTAAATTTAACCGAGAAAGAAGAAGAACTCAAAACCTTGGAAAACTACATGGATCTCCAGTGCGACCCTTTAAAAGACTTAGTCAAAAAATCTGCTTAAAAACACATTATACCCTCTGAACTTGTTCTGATCTTTTAATTCAGTTGGTTTGTCCTTGGAAATCAATAGGCCCCAAAGAAAATACAGTTCTAATTTCCACATCTAATGCAGGATACATGACTAAAAATAATTATCAAGACCACCAGCCAGGGGGAAAATTCGGTTCATTTATCTCTGCCGTGAAAGCCTGAGTATCAAACCCATTCAGAGACAGGAGAAATTCCCCTCTGCTCTGTGTCACCTCTTCAGTGGCGGCATCGCGTGCACGGGAGGTACCGAAGGCGCTGGGGGTGCAATCGCCCCCCTCGGCAGAGCAAGGGCACCCGACCCCCCGGCACAACGCCCGGTCTTTGCCTACACTGCATCGACAGCCCGGTCACGGCACCGCCCGGGGGTCCGTCACCAGGGAATGGCCGGTAGCACAAATACCGCAGGTATCACTGAAAAACCCACCCGAACAAAACCCACCCAACC
>JAOXJK010000002.1:39496200-39506216 GCA_025774025.1 Xenus cinereus | reverse complement strand
GGTGTCCCTGCCCAGGGCAGGGGGTGGCACTGGGGGGGCTTTAAGGTCCCTTCCCACCCAAACCATTCTGTGATTCTCAGTAACGCCATCCATTACCCTGGCACCACCAGAGCCTTTGTTCTGGTCACAGCCAACAGCAGAAGCCTGCGGAGGTAACAGCAGGATGAGGGGAGTGACCCATTGGTGCTGTAAAACCAGACAAGAACAAGTCAGCCAGCGCCCAGCACAGCACAGCCCCCTCTGCAGCACGGGCAGCGCGCACAGAGGCGATCTCTATGTGACACACGAGTAGAAGCTACAAAGAGGCAGGAGAAGATGCTGAGTGGGCATTTTTCTCCTGGCATTACCCTAAACCAAGTGTCTGTTACAAACGTGACTTCTATAGGTTGTTAGTCTGCCTGTTGGTCTTCCAGAAATCTTATTTTACTAGTCAGTTAACGACAAGGTTTTAATAAAGTATTTTCTTTGCAGAAAAAAAAGTATGAGAACAGAATAATAAAGACAGAAAATGATCACACCAGCTTTTCCATCCCAAACCAAGCTTTTTTTTTAAAAAAAAATCCAATTGCTTCTGGTTTTATATGCATTCACAAATTACCTGAATTGTTTGTGCATTTTTTCCACTAATTACCCTCCATGCTTTGCAGAACACGCCAGAAGACAGAACATTTCCCAACAGAAAATGTCACCAGCCGCCACCTTCTGCCGTGCCCAGGGCTGGCACGGGCGGCGTTAGCACAGAGCTGCCACCGGAGCCCCTCCGGGCCCTCACTCTGCGCTAACGATGACGGGCCCTCACTCTGCGCTAACGATGACGGGCCCTCACTCTGCGCTAACGATGACGGGCCCTCATGCAGCCGCCGGGCAAGCCACGGCAAGCCACGGCACCACGGACTTCACAGCAGCACGGTGGGATGTCAGCAGCCAGACGGCTGCTCTTAGAAAGGACCGTGGGAGACATAAGGCTGCGCTGCCTCGAAAAGACCTCACAGCTTTCGGGCGTTTAACTGCAGTTCAAGCGTTACTGTGGTCCTAGGGCTCAGGAACTACAAACATTAGTGAAAAAGTAAGTTACACGCTTCAGGAAAGAGTAGTGAATGAACTGATGACAACATTTCAGCTCTACCTTAGGGAAATTGAAGGAAAACAATAAAATTCAGTCCTCCTGCATGGAGGGAATTCAGTACGGGGCAAGTCTCTGAAATTATGAGCTGTTTTATAAGCGACGTACCAAAACACTGGACATGCCGCTCTGATGGGGGATCTAAACATGCCACCTGTAGCTGACACACACCATCCCTGCAATAACCCAGGTCTCCTTTGGTCTCCTTTTCCTTCTCAAGGCCTTGCCCTCCAGCCTTTCACCTGCATCTCCTGGCCAGGTCTCGCCGTTAGCACCACATCCGCAGTGGTCCTGCTGATAAGAATGGGCAGCGCTTTCCTCAGGCCAACGAGTGATGGGCAAACATCCTCCTGTTTGGACTTCCAGGTCTGGGCTTTGAGCTCCTCTCGGCCACACGTTTCCCTGCTCCGCATGGACCAGCTGGCACTGCCAACCTGACTGGTCCAAGCATCAGGTCCTTCTCCCCCCTGCCCCTTCTCCTACCCAGACGTGGCACACCAGCCCGCCCAGAGCTCCCAACAGCAAAGACAGCCATCAGTAACGGTGACAACATCTGCTCTGCTAAAGCTGGCCCACACTGCACACACACACAGCGAAGGCAGTCCCGCAGAGGGATGAAGCTTTGCTGCTCCTTTAAATAGACCCCTCTTCGTACAGGAGTGATGGATTTTGACCACGATTCTCTCCCTGGCGAGGACAGCGTATTCTGGGCATTGGGTTTATTTATACTCCGTATCTAGCTAATAGGAATTTGGGTCCAATCCAAACGCTCTTGATATAATAAAGTCTTTAGCCAGAGTTAAGCAGCATTTGAAGGGACAAGATCAAGGATGAAGCTCAAATGCTGCTGCTGCAGTTGGACATTTTCGCTTACTGGGGTGTCCGGTTGTCCCGACACCTCGAGCACACAGGATGAATATACCACGCTCTGATTATTCACTCCAGCCAGGCTTGCTGAGACGGAGTAACAGCTCCAGCACAGCAAGTCCTTCAGCACACTCAAGCGAGCGCTGAATTCCCATGACAGAGAGTACAAAAAAAATAAGAAATAAAATCCTCCCCCACCCCCAGATTATGTGAGCGCTGACCTTCATAGTCCCACCGCATTAACACAGCTTCGATAGAGAAGAACGAGAGGCCACAGCAGGAGTGGCAGCGGCTTGTGACACCCGGTCCCTCCAGCACGGAAAAAGAGCAGGAAAATTTAGGGAACGACATAATGAACCACAGTGTATAAAGCAAGACCTTTGACAAGACGACTCTCCCTAATGATTAGTTATGGTTTTCAGAGCCCTTGTTTAACAGTATCACAGATGAAGTCTTGTCTAGAGAGTGACGACAGGCAAGTTGTGAAACCATTCTAGAGCTGACTGAAGTTGCTGGAGTTTTCCCATGGGCTCACTGGGGGCAGCGTAGTAGGCAGCATCCACTGAAATTACAGACGGTATTTATACTCCCAGTCACACCACATCCTGTATTTTTAGGTACCAAATTTTCATCCTGGACAAAGTTTTGACTGATGAGAAAGGGAGTCTCATCCCCCTCCATGCTTGCAACCAGCAAAAGCAAAACCCGGAGGCATTACAGAGAATCAGCTCCCACGTTTACGTTCCCACCAAACGTCCTCAAACACAGAGCTTGCAGGTGAAGCCCAAAGGAATTTAGTTTTATGGTCCAGGCCATTCCTCAGCAACACACCAACTCTTCAGACACAAGCCAAACCCCAAGTGCTGTAAGAAACATTGAAATACTGTTCCCCGGGTAAAGACAAGTTCTGGTGCAATCACTCTGAAGAGCCATAAAGAAAGTGCCTTCGTAAGAAATCCATACCAGAGGGGTCAGAGAAACTGCCCGGAGCAAAGGGCCCCCGAGGGCCCTGAACTGTTATGGGAAACTGCGGGGCATCGGTACCCAGGTATGATAAATATAACCTCGATTCCAAGAAGAGTTTTAGTTCTTTGAACCAAGAGATATTTCAAAGACACTTGAAGTCCAGGAGCCATTAGCCCTCCAGCCACACAGCACTCATTTGGACACAAACGAAGTATCCTCGATACTCGCTACACCCAAGTCGTAACTGGTGCTAATACAGGACTACAATTCTATTAGCTCTTTGAGCCAGCGATGCTTGGTTCCACACATCAACTCCCCTCTGGGAGCAGGGGCTCCAGTTCCCATAGTCCCCCCCAAAGATTTGGAACAAAAGGCTCGTATCACCTCTGAAATTACCACCACCAACTGACAGTTTAAAAAATTGTCAACATCAGTTTTTAAAGAAAAATAAATGCAAACAAACAGTGAAATGTAGACTAAAAAACCCAAGAGGCTTTTCATGGGAAGCTGTAGTCCAGCAAGCACTCACCTGATACTGGAGGCAAAGTTATGTCTCAAACTGCGTTAAGAGATCTCTTATTTCTGGAGTCAGATGCTCTACTGCCTTTGCAGCTTCCGTGATAGCTTTCCGATACATCCCTTTCTTCTTGCGATTAAATCTCAGTTTGAAAAACTCAGAGAAAGGAGAGAGTTTTGAAACAGACAAGAATGAAGTTGTTGGAGAACCAAACCACGATACCTTGGCTTCTCGCCACGAAGGTTCCCCATTTTCCTTCTGGCTAAGGTTTATGTCAAGAACACGTGCTGGCCACCATGGAAAACCATGAATTTTACCCCAAACAATATCCCCCACTGACACAGTTCTTCCATCTTCCGTAACACACTTAGACACGCTTTGGGTGTGCAGTCTAACTGTCAGCGGTGGCACTATTTTACGCTCATCTTTTGAAGATGAAGAGACGGACGCATCATCACCAGGCAAAAAGTCACACAGTTCTGGTGATGTTACTTCTGAACTAGAAGACTTGGATTCGTCTAGACTGTCGTTACTACACACTGATAGACTAGAAGAATCTGCTTTTCTTTTACGATAATTCATAAGAAAAGCCAAGTTATCGTGTCCATCTTTACCCTGGGGAAATCTTTTAAAGTCATCATCTTCACCCGAGCTCCCTGAAGATACCTCAGCTAAGCCTCTGTCTGTGGATTCATCATTGTAAAATGCCTCAGGATTGGACTCCCTGCTGTTCTGTAGGACATTTATTTCGTCAATAAGTTCTGCCTTATAAATTGAAACACTCTGACCATCATTTATGCGATGGGGCTTCAACCGGATCTTTGGGGGTGGGACATCGGCGCTGGAATGCACCGGCCGCGTGAGCTTCAGTTTTGGAATGGAGGCGAGCTGGCTGCCTGCTGTCTTCTCCATTAAACATTTGGGTTCTCGACACCGCTCAGAGTCTCTGGTCTCCTCCTGCTCCTCCCCTCCGTTCTGCAATACTCGCTCTGGACAAAACGGCTTGACTGAGCCGTGAACGCGGGAAGGGATTTTGACAACCTCGCCTTTCCCCTGGGGAGTGCTGTAGGATATTTTTATAACTGGCGTTCGATGCACTAGTTCCCCAGAAAATTTGTCATCCTCTCTCTTTTCTCTTTTGTTCCTCTTCTCCGTGTAGTCGGAGTCACTGTGCTTTTTCTGCTCCTTGTCCTGAATGCTCAGCTTCCTCCTGGTTTTCGCATTCTGCCTGGCCGCGTCCGCGTCCTCGGGGTTCAGGGTGTTCTTGCACTTCTCACACAGCACCTGCCTCGGCCGCAGCCTGATGGTGCTCATGATGAGCCGTCCGGGGTCCCTGTTCCGCGACAAGCGCCTCCGCGTCCTCTTTATAGTCCGTGGGGGGGGCTGCGGAACCCACTGGTGGTAGGTGTGCCGCAGCCACAGGGGCCGAGGGAAGGGGGCTCCCTCGAAGTAGGGGGGGTAGGGAGGAAGGCTGCCGGGCGGCGGGGGAGGCAGGAGCGGGGGCACTTGCTCATCCCCGCTCCCTTTGGGAGGCTTCTCTCCGTCGGGCTGCGGCTGTGCCTGGCCCTGCACAGCTCCTCCGGCCTCAGCACCTCCGGCCCCTGCACCTCCATTAGCGCAAGCGTCCGCAGGAGGCTCCTCGGGCTTGGGGAAGGACGGGAGACAGAACAGTCCAGACCTAGAGCAGGGCGAGAAAGGGAAGGAGAGAGACAAAGAGTCAGGATGTTTGAAAGGTGCTTCTCTGGGAAGAGTGCTCATCACAAACATTCTAGTTTCTTTAATTAAAAAAAACCCACAAAGCAACCACCCATCACCACCCCAAACCCTCCCACAACTTCCACATACTACGAGTGCAGCATTTCCCTTGACTTTAAAGACAAGGCAGCCAATTCTGCCACTGAAAATAATAACAGCATTTCAAAATTTAGGAAAGGTGTCCTAACTCCTCTGCCAGAAAATGCAGAGAGATCAAAATCTCTGTTTCCATGAACTCTTTGCCCAAAGTTTTGCTCTAGGAAGTTGTAAGTTTTACCACGCAAAGCAGTTTATTTTATCAGCAGGCTGGAAAGGCCGTGAAAAGGGCTGTGGTACAGGCTGTGCAAACCTGCCGGGAGCCATCGGACCTCCTGTCTTCACACCCTCCTTGCCTGGCAGATTTTTCAGCTTCTCATTCCAAATCTGAACAACCTGACTTGGATAACTTGCATTTTCAAACCACCGGTTCACCAGCACACAGCTCTGCTCCCGGTCTGCTCATATCTGACTTTATATCTTAAAATGAGGAACACACTGCTACTTCAGCACAGCAGGGTTAACAACGATGATGTACTATCGTCCAACGCCAAGTCTCACAAATGCTACCGAAGTCTTGATGCAGTATCTTGCAGAGATACTGGCAAAAGCAAACCCTCTGAAACACACAACTGCGATTCAGGTCTCTGGGCTTCTGCACCAGAATTTACGCCCTTGGCCCGACATTAACAATATTATGCTAACACAGCACTTGGACAAATATTTGTCCTGAAACACCGACTCAGAATGGGCAATGCTCACTATCTTGGCTTTGCAGAGAGAGTTCTGTAGAGAGCACACCATTGGTGAAGTGCTTCAGCTTAATGCTACAGTCCCCGTTCCCCTCCTCAGCAGCCATCATTCTCCTTCCAGCCACAAGCAAGGAGTTAGTCTGACTCTGGTACCAAGCCACTGCCCTTCTCCAACTGACATAAAAAGAACTCCTCAGTTACCTGGGCTCTGGAAAGTCCTTTCCCAGTATGCAGAGTAAGAGCAAGAACTCTTACTGGGCTTAACTGGGAAGCTCCAACAATTGAGCTTAACTGGGAAGCTCCAACTTCCAACGCCAGCGAGTCAAGAGGATTACACTGTTGAAACCACATAATTTAGAACAAAATGTTTTTGTTCTAAGAGAGGGTTTTTTAAACAGAGACAACTGAGAATGTAGGTGTCTTTCAAATGACAACCAGGAAGGCGAGTACAGTTTGTACAGCCAAGATGTCAGCACCGTCCATAAAACTGCAGTGATATCATTTCCAAAGCTCTGGCTATAAATTTTGGTTATTTTATACAACAAGACTATCGAATTTGGTCACACCAGAAACACGTACAAGTTTTCTGCTCCTCTCACGGACGCAGGCCCAGCCCGGCCCCGAGCAGGCAGCGCCGTCACGGCCACTTCCTTCCCGGGGAACCACCGGGGCACGAAGGTCTCGCTCGGCAGAAGCACCCAAAGGTTAACCCCATGGCACGACCTACGCTTGTGAAATTAATGTTTCAGCACGTGGTAGCCCTGCTAGCTTTGAACTGGCCCACCCTGCCACAGGCCCCTGCTCCTGGCCAGGGGGCACGGGGACACCAGGGCACACGCCTGCAGCCAGGGACACGCGCCTCGGAGAAGCACAAAGGCTGTTAAGCCATTTTAACCAGAAGCCTGGGGTCCTGCTATTTACACTTGGTATAAAACTACAAAGAAAACGTCCAAATGATGAGGAGGAGCCCCACGGCAGGGACTCCTTGCCCAGACTCGATCACCAGCCCCCCTTCAGCCCACAGAGGCAGCAGCACCAGCAGTCTGAGAGAAAGACCCCACCTGCCTGGTCCCAGGGATTACACCAACGGGACAGGCTGAACAGCAAAGCGGCTTAATATCCATTTTCGACAGCAGTGGCTTCCACGTGGCCAGGCAGTGGCTCCAGCAGGGAGGGCCATGGCCAGGCAGGGACCGGTGAGCTCTGTAAATCCTGCTGCTGCTCCTGTGCTAGGGTGGGTGGCCACCGCCGCGTCCTGCATCCCACCATGGGATCCCACAGCGCCGGGAGAGCCGCTCTCCACAAGGCCATGGCACCGGGGATGAGAGATACCCAGACAGTCCTTCCTGCCCTGTTCTGGGCTCTAGTTCTTTTCCTTCATACTGGAAGTGTCTCCAAAGGCTAAGGTGGCAGTTTTGGTGAGGAACCACTGCTTTCCCTGCCTGCCACGCCAGCTCTGGGCAGAGGCAAGAAGAGTTCCGCCGTCTCGCCCATCTGCCAGCCCCCTCCCGCAGGGATGTGTCCCCTGGCCCTGCTTCTCGGGCACTGGGGAAGGAAAACTGCTCCAGAGAGGCCGCGCTCTGAGCATCTCCCATCTCATCCCAGCAGCACCCGTTCAGCATGGGTGAACAACCACCACCACCCAAGGCTCCTTTCGGTTTCCCTGTCCCTCCCCACTACGTATCCCTCCTGGGATGAACTGGAAGACCAGGCTCCTTCAGCTGCAGGAAAACCCACTGGAAGGGATTAAGTCCTACCCTTGGAGAGCATTCGCCAGCTGCCGTGCCCGCAGCCCCCCCGCTGCTCCCCCCTCACCAGCCCCTTCCACGCAGGCACAGCTCCGTAAGAGGATTTAGCTCCGGTGTCTTTCCACCCACCACAGGATGAGAAATGTTCCATCTGACACACTTCGCTTCCCAGGAGCAGCTCACTTTTGCCAAAAGGAGAAATACCTATTTTACCAGCTTTCCCAATGCCCCGCACACTTTTTTGCACAAGTCTGGGTGAAGTTAATGCATTTCTACCCACCTACTGTCACCATCGACAGGCACCAGCCAGCAGGACACCGCTCTTCAGCAGGGAGGAGGAGGGGAAATGCTTTGGCCACATCTCTGTTTTGGGGCCTTCAAAGTTCAGCACCAAACTGACAAATTCCTGGGATACATCTCAGCCTTTACCTCCCAACCAGCCGCAGAGTGAGTCCTGTCCTCTGCTGCTTCTGCAGTGGGCAAGGTTTCTTCTTCCCTCCACATCCCAAATTTACGCCGGCTGCAGTGGAGAAGGTGCTTTGAGCCCATTCCTCACACTCACCCAGAGGCACTAAGGTCCAGCCACTCACCTCACATCCTGCTGACAGCCACAACCAGGGGTCACAGCTCTCCGGCCACGTGCTGGCCACCAGGTCACAGGCTTGCTGTGCCATCACAGCCCAGCCAGTGCTCCGGACCACCACGGATGGGATGTGGCCCCAGCAGCTGCTCTGTGTTCAAGTTCTGCAAACACCCGAAGGGAGGAGAGCTCCTGGCCCACGGCCTGGGCTGCCAGAGACTCGTGGAGGCCGAGGTCCCTACCCGGGGCTTCTGGAGAGACAGGCCATGACACACTCCCGCTCCACGTGGCCCTGAAGCGATGGTTAAAGCACTGCCAGGAGGCACCCAGAAGCCAAACAGCTTTTCTTCATATTTCGCTCCCTGAAGCGGCACCACCGCACCACTGGGCTGGGAAACGGGCCCGTTCCCAGATTTCAGCCTTCGTTAAGGAGAGGCGAGGCAGCAGCGAGCCCAGCCCAGGTCACCTCGGGGCAGGAAGGCCCATCTGAAGGCTCCCTTTTTTCCACAGAAAAGTCTGATCATTAGAGAGGATAATTACTGGGGCGGGTGGGAGGAACTGGGGGCAGCCACCCCATTGACCAGTTCAAACACATCAACAAACCCCTTCCTTCTGCCCTCCCTGTTCCTCTTCCAGTCAGAAAGGAGAACACAGGTCCAGGCAGCCCCGGCCGAGCCACAGCTCTCCTGGCAGATGGGACAGCAGCAGAATGAGCACCAACCCTGGGAGACAACTCCCGTGCTCAGGGGACCATCGGCCGTCCCAGCGGGGACCAGTGGCAGGGCTGGGGCAGCCACGGGCTCCAGGAGCACCCTAAACCCTGGGAGGAAACACCCGCCGGGGCGTTTTTTGGGTCCAGTGGAGCAGGGGGGGCAAAAGAAGAAAAAAATAATGGAGAACGGTTAGGGAAAAAACTCAGGTGAAATAAAGTGCATGTTGTCCCTAAGGAGGATGACAACTGGACTGTGAGGGGACAGAAAGAGCTGGCTCTGGCCTGACCGAGGGGATGCCGCTGTTTGGCTGGAACCAGACACCAGGCAGGGTTTACAGACTCTAATGGAGTTAGATGCCTGAATGCTTTTGGAAATCTGGCTCCAATTTTCCGGGATAGCCATATGAAACTAAATAAACTATGAAAATTAAGTTCAGAAGTCTTGCTTCATACACCCCCTAAGTAGAAGTAGAGGTGAAGCCGGCCCTACGCCCACCCAGCGCCGACCTGGCCGTTCTCTTACGAGCGGGCAGAGAGGAAGCCCTGCCTGAGGCAGCGGAACCGCCGGCCAGCGAGTCCCTGGCCAGCATCAGCCCCCCCCCGGGCGGTCAGGGATGCTGGAACTTACCACGGCTCTGAAACACAGCACCCCCTGCGCCAAGGCCTCCCCCCTCAGGGGAGCCGGCCCTCCGCCAGGGAAATGTCCCCTCCGTGCCGGGGGGCTCGGCCTCTCCGGAGCCGGTGCTGCTCACCCAGCCGTGGGGGGGTCACAGCACAGCAAAAAACCTGGGGGACACACACACAATTCCCCCCAAATCGTCACTGCGGCCACCCGAGGGGGGGGCTGGCGCTGCACCGGGCAGGGGGAGCCCGGGGAGAAACTGCGGCGGGAGGGACCCGCGGAGCCGCTTCAGAGCGACGGGGGAAGGGGGAGAGCCAGTCCAGGCCGCGGGGCTGGGG
>JAOXJK010000002.1:39468696-39491959 GCA_025774025.1 Xenus cinereus | reverse complement strand
GGCCGTGACGTCAGGACGCCGCCCCCGCGCCTGAGGGCGGACCGGAACCGGCCCGGCGGGCACGGGGCCGACACGGGGCCGCGCTCCCGGGGACAGCGGGTGACCCCGCAGGGTCAAAGGTCGGGGGTTGACCTGCTCTGCGGAGAGGGACCGGGGAGTCCCGGGCCGCAGCAGGGCGGGCAAGAGGCCGGCGGTCTCCCGGGGTGGCCGGCGGGTGCAGGGAGCCCCCCCCTCCCGCTCTGCCCAGGGGAGGCCCCAGCCGGAGAGCGGGACCAGTGCGGGACCCCCGGTGCCCGAAGGACCGGGAGCTGCTGGAGAGGGCCCCGCGGGGCTGGGGGGTGATGGGGGCCGGGGCGTCCCTGCGCCGGGGACAGGCCGAGGGAGCGGGGCTGCTGCGCTGGAGGGGAGCAGAGAGAGAGGGGACCTCTGCGGGTACCTACACGCACCCCTTCGGCCTCAAGGGACGGGTTCCCCTTTGGGCTTCAGGCACATGAAGGTCAAAACCATGAAAACCAAAAATCAAGTAATTCTTAAATGCGACTTTTAGGAAAAAAAAGTAGAGAAAAATCCTTCTTTTAACCTTGCATCTGCTAATTACTTCAACAATGCCGTTCTGTACTGACTGTTGGCAGGGCTGTCTCGGGGGTTTCGTTAGGGCAGTGCACAAGCCAAGGGGTGCTGCTGTACGTAAATGCACACCCCCACTGTACCCGGGAGCTCTCACCAGGAACAGGGCTCCTTCCAGCCCCCTCGCTCCGTGTCACGTCCCGTGAACCCACCCGCGCCCCCCCAGCTCTGCTCACGTCCCAGAGGACCGGCACGCTCCTCTCCAGCTTTCTTTGGAACTCTACATTTTGATAAGTTGCATTACAATAACATGTATGTTTTTACTCATCTCTTACAGAAGGACCCCGCTGTCACCTGGACGGCTGAACAGACACCTGCAGCTGGGCTCGCAGGGGATTCTCCAGGTGTCTCTGCTGTCACTAACCCAGATTTCTCAGGGGACACGAAGCACCGAGACCCAGACGCAAACCCTTGAAGTTTAATGTAGGTTTTAAGTACAGACTTGCCAAAAAGGGCTAGTAAATGTTCACTCACATGAACAGTACTGGCCGCTGTTTTCTCTGTTAATCTAAACAGCAAAATAAAAACAAAAAACTTCAACTGAACTGTTACTATTTATTATGGAAACTTCTAAATGTTGCACTGGCAGTATCTGGGGGACAGGACGAACTGTGGTTCTGCGGCAGCCTTGACTTTCTGCAAAACCTTGAACACCCACTTGGAGCGAGATGCAGGCAGAGAGGGGAGCTCTGATGTCAGCGAGCGCAGGGAAATCTGCACTTACTTGCAGAGGAAAAGGATTTTTGTCCCCACAGAGCGGCTGGGTAGCATTAATGTTTATTCCTGTGACTAACATTTCCAACATTTTAAGGCACACAGACTTGGCAGAAAGTGGAGGCAACACCTGAGGTACCTCCGCCGTCCCAGAAGGACGAACGAGGGGACTGTGGCAATGGGGATGGAAGAAGAACACAAAGCACAGGAGGGAGGAAAAGCTCTGCCATCAGCGGAATTCAGTACCGTGACCCCTGTCCCAGGGTCCCTGTGGTACTGGGAGATGACTGGCACCAGTTCAGCTCCTCTGACGCGTTTCTGGGGGCAGCTCTGCGGCCCCACACTTCAGCAGGGCTCCAAACCAAGGACAGACACCCTGAGACATGCTCCTGCCCCTCGTGTCTGGAAGAAGGACACAGCCTTCAAGACAGTAAAATGCAAATAAGGCTACTCTACATTTGACGGGTAGCTTTAAATCTAATGCTACCATTTAACCTTAAACACAGCGTTTGTGATGAAGACCCAGACTGGTCTGATACGACTAGGGCAGTGTGAGGCCAGAGATGATGCATTAAATCAGGCAACTGGTAGCACAACATTACAAATGGCTGCTCCAAACCTTAGGGACAATTTTTGAATTTTATTTTCATAGAATTTTCATAAGCCTACAGCAGTGCGTTTGAGAAAAATGGGCACAGAGGCTGAAGAAAACACTCTACACCACTGTCAAGTGCAGCTGGGAAGACAAGTGAGGAGGCTTCTGCACCCCTCATTCTGATGAGGTAAATCTTCTCACGGTTTAGCAGTTCTGGGCAATCAGAATTTGCTGCTGGAAAAGCTCTTTCGGGTGTGCATTCGGGGTGGGATTTCCTCCATGAAAGCCGTGAGCCAACACTCCTGGGGACGGGGGAGTCCTTTCGGTTTTCTCAGCTTGGTCTGTAGATCTTCAACCTTGGATTTAAAAGCAAACGAAAGAACAGAGAATGGATATATAAACATATATAATTAAGAACAGAAAGAAGCACACATGTCTAATGGGGCAGAGTTTTACCTGCTCCCTCTGCAGCCCCAGCCCCGTCTGACGTTACACGTGTGCTTGTGTCCAAAGAGCTGAAGTGAAACCGGGGGGTTTAATCCCCTCAGTGCAAACACACGCACGGGGCAGTGTGCAGGAGTAAAGCAGCTATTGATTACAAAAGGGCTGGAAGCATTAGAGCTCAACAGATTTTGAAAGTAATAAGAAGTAACTACATGTATTACTGAACTTACTACTATTACTAATAAATGTATTTGTGAATAGCCTCAACTCAATATTGATATGTAAATATACTTTTTACCAGATTAAGATTCATATTCATTCACTTAAGATATTTCACAAAATTGTAGTAAACTTGAAAGCTGATGGAAATTCAGCAAGGCTCTTAAAATTCTTCACGAAAACAGACTACTTTTTAGAAATACAACCAGAGATTTTAAAACATTATTCCTTTTACTGTTCAGTATGTTACAAACACAGTGGAATACAACACAGTCACGTTCAAAGTACAACACCCGCAGGGTTCCAGAGCGGCTGAAGGCCATCACGCCAGGTTCACACATCTCATACATAACCTCACAGAGAAGCCCATGAGATCTTTGCAGCTTTGGCTCCTGACAATCTATTCCATGTATCTTTTTTAAAATAACTTTTAAAAAACTGAAAACAATTAAGCTAATAGAATGACATCTCTGCCCTGTGTGAAGCGCACGCTCTGCAGTCGCGCCCCTTCGTGCCAGCGCGAGCCCCAGGTGTTTCCGGCACGCTGCCAAGCTGGAAGTGGCTTAGATTCGGTGAATGAACTCAAGCTGTTCCCCAGCTGCCATCCAGTGACATGTTCCTTTTTGGGTTGTAATCACCACTTTTAACATATCAGCTGGCCGTTACAGTTCCCCTGCTCTGCAAGGCTCCAGCTGGGTACGCGGTGGTTTGCGTGGAGATACCTGGCACTGCAGCCACCCAGAGACATTCTGCAATTACGGAGCACTTGGGGATACTGATTGCGGAACGGGATCTTGGGCGACCAAGCCCGTCCTCGTCTGGAGCCACGCAAGGGGAGCCCACGGTACGGGACATGCAGGCCCTGCCAAGTCCACTCCTAAATGCCAGGCCCGTGTTGTCACAAGCGAGTCCTGTCCCCACCTTGCAGAACGTGTTCCATTTCGGGAGCCTGCAGCTTGCCTTGTGCTGGGCATGACGTGATGGAGTGGGAGGGACCCGGGTAATTTTAGAACAGTGTCAGGATTTCCTGGCACAGGGACAGACGCTGTGCACCACATCAGACTCGTTTGCCCTGTTATGCTGATTAGGGAGGCTGGACTTCAGTGCGTTAGGTCACTTCGGTTTTGAGGTCAAAAGATGCTTTGAATAAAATCAGAATTTATTCTTTCCCAAAGCAGCGCAAACACCGCAAAAATGAGGCTGCGAACTCCCTGGCCTTTCCATGATCAGTCCAGGTGGCCACAGCCACGTGCCCGCTTCCAGTATTTCCACCTGGTGACTGGTCGGGCTCCCCAGGGCGCCAGAAGGTCCGCAGGTGGGTGCCCCCCAGCAGGCACAAGCTCCCACCGCTGCCTGAGAGGGAGCTGCGTCGAACGGCCTTTCCATGGACTCTGCTCCTCTTTGGAGCAAGTAAACAGTTTTGAAACCATTTCACATTATTAAAGCACTTTGTTTATTACTACAATGTTATTCCTTACTGGTAAAAGGCTTTGCCATGTTTAGTACCACCGATGCCACCTATATACATTAGTGAAAGCGACTTCTTGCTTGATTAGAAAGCATGATGTGCACAGGGTGCACCATCCCATACCCACAGGAATCACCATCAGCCTGGGCTGTGGAGGCAGAACTGGTTTTGAGCCAAGGGCCTTTGGCCATCTTTTATGCTTTTCTTGGGTTTTCTCTTCTGTCTTAAAATTTTTACTTCTTTTTTTTCAAAGACTCAGAGCACTACAGATGTTTTATGTCTGTTTATATACGTGCATGTTGTGTATGTGTACACATACATAGAGACAATTTTAGCATAAGCAAAAAGAAAATGCTAATTTTTTAACAACTTAATTTAAAAATATTTGCTACCTGAGATTTTTGTGAAATTAATGAAATGCCAAACTAACAAGTGTTCATTAGCACAGAACACCGGCTTTACCCCATTTCCCAAAAAAGAGAAGACACTCACTCTCTCAATGCCTTGTTTTCCTTCCTTTGCTCCCACTTGGGATGTCCCTGTTAACTTTTCTCCTCTTCCTTTCATCATGTCCATGTGCTGTCTGAGGCGCTGTTCCAGTTTCAGTTCTCTGAGATACCTAAGGAAACATGGCAAAATTATTATTTCAGTTGCTTTATATTCCGTGACCCTTCTGCTTCCAGTTTCAAGTTGCAGGTGTGAAAGCCAAGACAAGAACAGGACTGAATTATGAACAACTGCTAAATAAATGCATTTACTGTACTTTCCTTTTGTGCTCATCAGACCTACCTGGCCATAGCCGTGGTACCTGTAACCACCTCTCTTCCATATTACAAGACAGTGTAGTAAAGTGTGTTCTTCTTTAAAGCTGATTAAAATTTTCCTTGATTTACAGGCATCTGTTTAGTAGTTATGTCCTGAGATTACCAACTGGAACATGCCCATACAGTTAGTCAGCTTATAGCCTCGTATTTTTAGAAGTGTAAAACAGCAAACCAACACATCTTGTAATCAGCAAAACAAACAGCACATTTCAAGCTTTCCCCATATGAGTTAGAACCAAATAGAAAAATCCAGAAACTTAATTTGAACACTTTCTAAAACCAGCATCACACATTTTACAGGCTTTTAAAAATTTGGGACATGTTCACACTTCTCCTCTCTCCTTTTTTTTTTTTAAAACTCTCACAAAGAAGAGTGATTTCAGGTATTTCCAGCCCAGCTTCCAGGCTGGAGCAATTGAGAATGTACATTTTACTCCAGGACCAGCCTGTCAAGGTGAGGCCATCCATCCCTTTAGATTTGTTTAGCCCATTTTGCAAAAAGGACCAGAGATCCCCAATTTCTAGTCAGCCCCCCGGCTCACACTCACTGTATTAAGGCGATATAGAAATACTATTCAATAGTTGGTTTATTATTGAAATAAATTATTACTATAATAGAATAAGAATTGTTTTAGCAGCAGGCTTCTTGTCTTGGTATTGCATTGTACGTGAAGGAGCAAATGCATATAACTCAGCTGCAAGTCTTGAAGAACTAGTGATTACCTTTTAAAACAATCTATTTTTAAATAAGCATGTGATTAACTTGATCTTTTATTTCTCTTTCAGTTACAGTGTTTGTTGGTTAGGCTGCAGGTTTTTTACTTCACAGAAAAAAAGAAATCATAGAATCAGAGTTCTCTAAATACTTTCATACTAACGAAATTAACCGGAAGTCATCAATAGTGTTATGTAGGAACAGCTTATCAACTTATCTCTTTAGCACTCACTTTGCAGCTTCAACTTTTACTTTCAGCAACTTTTCTTCCATTTTTGCAGGTGCTCGGTCCCATTTCTCAGCTCCCTCTTTCATGGCGTAACAACCGATGTCATACATGGCATATGGTGTACTTTTTGGTATCTACAGCAAAATATAAGGCTAGCACATTATATGGAAATAACAGCAACCACAAATGCCGTGAGGAGCCCCCAGCTGCTCCCGGCAGGGCTGTGGGCGCTGCCCCTGTGCCGCTGCCACTCTGCGGGGACGCTTCCCGTGTGTTCTCCCACTGGTCGCGCAGCGCCAAGGGGCTTCCATTTCCCTGCCAGGGCTTAGCACGGAGTCCAGCAAACCCAAAAGCACAACTGGGAGAAGGCTTGGCCTGTTGGTTCAACACCTTTAAAAACTGAAAACTGTTGAGGCCAAATTATTTCCCAGAGAACCACCTTTCATAAATTCCCAAGGTTTTGCGCTGAGAAAAATGATTGCAGTAGATTTGAAATATTCTACAGTGCAAAAGCTTACCTCTAAACTGGCTTACAATAAAATTGCCAATTATATTTTAACAGTATTGCCTATGACTGTGCTTCTGAAACCACACTGCTGCAAAGTCAATCAACCAACAGAAGGAGGATGCTATGGAACAAACCCATTTCCACAACTGCCCCTAGGACATTATCAATTCAGGTGAAGGCGAAGCAGGAATGACGTGGCACGCTCGTGTGGGTCTGACACATACGTCCAAAGAGTATTTACTTTTGGGAAGGTCAAGGCACGTGATGGCAGCCACTAGTGACCATTACTCACCTACCCATGCCTTCATCACAATTACTCAGAACTGGGATTCTAAATCCAAGACGATCCCATAATTTTAAGAAAAATATTTTCAGTTTTATGAAGTTCTGGTATCTGCCTCGTGGGGGTTTTTGCCCCATTCTAACAACAACAATTGGAAAACTAAAATCTTTAGGCTTAAAGGAATACTCTCTGTAACACTCAAGGAATATGAAAACTGCTTCTAACAAGATAATCAGAGAACAAAGAAATACACCAAGCGTGAGAAGGAAAATGAAGCATTGTTGGTATAAAAATATGAGAGCGTGTTGCAAATCTCTTATTAATTTCAGTGTTTATTAGGTATTAATGCAAACGACAGCTGCAGAGGAGCGGAACAGGGGTGCACAGTCTGTGCGTGGTCCTGCGGTGCCCTCTCGTGTTCCCGACGGCACCGGCAGTGCCCGGGAGCAGCTCACGGCACAGGCGCTGTGCCTGCCCGTTACACCCATCACTTGTCACCATTGTGCGTGTCTAGCACCGACAGCTTTCCAAATACCTAAATATGTTCGGTTTCTTTGGGGTTTTTTTAAAGAAGAATAAGCTTTTACAGGAGAAACTGAAGAATTGTTCCCTGGAAGTGAACACGTTATTCTCCCCATTTACGTATGTGGGAACACGGAAGAGAAAAATAAGGAATGTTTAATTGTATGACATAACAATATACTTAATCCCTCTCTTGCCATTCAACATTCAGTAACCTTCCACGGCAGCCGAATGCCTGTACTGCTAAAAGCAATCCCTCAGGTTGGCCAAACCAAAGCCCTTCCTACCCAGAGGAAGCAGCCTGCCCAGCGTCAGCAGGACAAGTCACCCACCAGTTTTCGGAGCTCCAGCAGGAATTCAGTGCCTAAATTTTCAGTGAAAAACACGGTGTGAGTTCAGATCTGACCCCTACTGTTGACAACAGGAAGATGTCTTCCTTGCACAGCCTGCTTCTGGTTACACTCCTGCCTTAATAGTGTGAAATTACCCTTCATGTTGAATATTGGTGCACAACAAACCAGTCTGCGGAACTGTCACACTCACATCATCAGCTTAAAGTGCAAAGAAAGCAGGACATTACCACAGATAGAAGCATTACATTTATGTATTTCACTTCCAGGACAATAATAGCCAGCAATGAGTGATCACAGTCTAAGAAAATCAGGTGAAAAAGTCTGGTAAGTGAAACTCAGGTAACAAGTCTGTTGAAGATGCATGAAGTGGAATAAAATTCCGCTCCTATCACCTTCCCAGCCATCACTTACAAAATGTTTTAGTATTATATAGTGTTGTGTACAAAGAAACAGTTCAAATCAGAATTTCTATTTGCCAGAGTAACCAACGGTGATGTTGAGCAGCGCCGCTGGGCGAGAGGAGAGCGGGCAGGGCGGCTCTGACACGTTCCCACGGCCCTGCAGCTCCAGCAAAGCCCTGCTGCCAAGTGGTGGGGAATGTCACACTACAGAGGAGTAGCGAGGTGAAAAAGGGTTGTATTAATGTGAATAAAGTGCCCGGGTGAGAATCCCAGGTTCCTGCACAGCCGATGGGGATCGCTGACGCAGGTGCTGCCGTTACCTCACCTGGCTCCCAGCGGGGCACCTGTGTCTGCTGGTGGACCCGAGTAATCTGCGATTTGATAAACTCCAGTTCAGAAGGACATGTCTCCAAGCACTGAGGTATTTAGTAACACAATTTGGCTTAGTTTAAAAGAATCTAAGAGGTTTTTTTAAAAAAAAAACCCACAAATTAGACACCCTAGTAAGTTGGAAGCATGACTACTTTGTTTTTACTGTTAAAATATATACAAAAAATTGTTTGGTGGTGTCAGATGTTGAATTGCAAATTTCCCTATAATTCTAGGAAAGTTGCGATCTGTAATACAAGGGTCCTTGTTTATTGTGTGAGCACCAGGTGTTGCTAAGCAGATATTAAGAAAATTTAACCCTAAACCTCTACAAATCCCTTTTGTATCACTATGGGATAGAATTCATTTTAATTTAAAACCTCCTGACATTTGAGATAAATTTGGGTGTATTTCCACACTTCCACGGTTAAAGGTAGCATGCCCAGTACTCATGAAACTCAGACCAAAGAATTCTTTACAGAGGAAAACTCTCCCAGCATCTCTTGTTCCCTCAGCGATCACCTCTCGGTGTCTGTCACAGCTCGTTTCCACCCACAGCACTGGAAAATTCTCATATATTCATTTCCAGCATCTCATCTATTGCAATTCTGTATGTAAGGAATGAGAATCTAATGGCAAAACTCATGGGAAATTTTGTTCGAGACTCTTGTTTTATGTTTGTTACTTTGGGAAAAAACTTCTCAGGCCTTTGCTATAGACTTAGAAAGCACCAGGAACGAGGTCCCTCCCTTCACACGCCAGCATTTAGAGATTCCTGGGGGAACCAGAAAATCCAGCTGACTTCAAACTCAGTTTGGCAACATATCCTATTGGAGACGTTCAGTCATTTAAAAAATCCTATTTCAACATACGCACTCCTGCTGCAGCACCTCCAAGCAGCCGATGACTGGAGCCACTGCAGATGGTGAGGAGCAGTGGGAGGGATCTGGTGACTCCCACACGGGGCTGCAGCGCTTCAGGCAGGAGCCACCGGCCGCAGACACCGGGGAAGGGCTCTGCAAAGCCATTGCCAAAGTGCAGCTGTTTAAAGTTCTGGGTTTTTCTTTTCAAGTTTTAAATTTAAATATATGGGCCATAAAGAAAATATATCAAAGGGTGTCATTAATGGATTGTGTTTTCCAGTGTCCTACCTTGCTGTTTCCTGTTACGTACCGTGTCTGCGTTTGCAGGTGAAAATACAAACATTTCTCTTTTTCCTTTCATCAGCTTTGCTTGGCTGTGCCATTCCTGAAGCATTTCTTTATTGCTGAAAAAGTTAATTTATATAAAACTTTCAAAGCCATGATTTAAGAGGTGAATGTTGCTACTCTTGTTCATATAATGATTCATGTTAAGATGCTTTTATATTTTCCAGCAGAAATGCAGTTTTCCAGCACTTGCAAGATCCTTATCATACACCATTGCGCAAAGTGTAGTCACCTGCAAAGATGAGCTGACTCGTTCTCTCTGTGCCTTTTCCCTGCTTCAGTAAAATCCTGGGTTGCACCTACATGTTCATCAGCAAGACATTCTTCTTTTTCATCTTTTGTAATTTCTTCTTTCGGCTTCTGAAATCTCAGCTTTTCCTCTTCATTAGGCCACTCCTCTGACAAATCCAAACTGGACCGCAACACTTCACTTAGGTTGAGCTTTTCAACAGGTGGCACTTCTGGAATTAAAAGGAGATTACTGTAATCCTACGTACCAATTAAGTTAGATTTATTCCCAAGCAAAACACACCATTTAGATACTTTCAATCAGTCAAACAGAAGTGGGATTCATTGGTCTTTTTTTCCTTTTAACACCTGTTATATTCTCAAAGATTTGTCCCAAGTTTAAAGCAATGTGTTCTGGCAGAAACCAACAGTCCATTGATGACTGAGCAGAACGCTGGCAATTTACATGCCCCATAATTCTGTAGGCTCTTCACCCAGCTTGTTGTCAATTCCACCACGCTGAGGCTGACTCAAGGTCACATCATTTTTGTGAAATGCTCAGTAACCTCCCACTTACACTGGGTTCAAGAGCCACATGTGCTCCGCACCCCACAGAAACCCGGTTCTCAGGTTGTGGCCATAGTCTCTGAGCCCTGGGCAACTGAGGCCACCACAGACCTCAGCAGGGTTTGGACATGGCCGGGCCACAGACACTGTGGGAACAACAGAGTAGGACACAAAAGCGGAAAATCCCAGCTTTGACAAAAAAAAACAGAGTGGAAATGAAGACTCACATAATGCGTGTGCGTGTAAGGACTGAGTTAAGGCTGTTTATAACCCTAATGTTTTCTTTCACTTCATTCTTCTGCAGCATTTATAGCCTGCCAATGTAGATTTGGGTATAAATAAGTACAACATGAACTGTGTATGACTGAATTAAAGTTCTCTGCATGATGAATAGGAGTTAAAAATATGTTCCATGTATCAGAGGAAGTATAAAGGCAAAGCAAACAGATAAAATAATCACTAACATACTACAAGTGCCCAAATGCAATCTGTGAGCCAGAACAGGAAAGATCTTTTAACATAACCAATTAAAATGCGTGATATAATGTAACGACAACAACCAAAGTACCAATGAAAGCTTCAGCACACCTTGCATTTCATCCCAACTGGCAGCTCAGGTTAAACATAATTAGCACTATCTCAAATTATACCTTTATAGGTATTAACCTTCACAAACAACTGAACTTAGTGATTTTTCATATTTACATGAGGATGACTGATTCTAGAGTGTATCTACATTCTGTATTCCTATACTGCACTTTGACGTTTCTGTGACTGTGGTTTGTGTACGTGAGCTACCAGGGTGCCCACGGCAGTGCCACGCTCAGCAACAGCCGACCACCCCAGAATTTGCCTTTTGGGACAGGTCTGTCCCCCATACCTCCCCCTGCCAAACCACCACCCACACCAACCAAACACAGCACAGCTCACCTCCAGCCGGGGCTGAGAGACCGTAAGATACACGAGGGTTTGGTTCAGGAGGTTCCCCGAATCCAAGAGAAGAAACACACGGGACTTCATCTCCCTCTCCCCGCGTTTCAGAGAAGCAGCATTATTCCAAGGCACTCTGTTACCCTCTGTGTGTGCAGGATGTATATTCTGCTTCTT
Organism: Xenus cinereus; assembly: GCA_025774025.1. Classification (NCBI taxonomy): domain Eukaryota; kingdom Metazoa; phylum Chordata; class Aves; order Charadriiformes; family Scolopacidae; genus Xenus; species Xenus cinereus. The sequence continues at coordinate 39,480,578 of JAOXJK010000002.1, read as the reverse complement.
ACACCCTGCTCCTGGCCAAGGGGAACAGATGGGCCATGCGGGAGGGAACAGAAGACTCCTGAGTATTACAGAAGGTTCCCAAACTTCACGTGTGTGCCCACAGAATATTAAAGTCCATGGGATTATTTTTCTTTAAATATACCACTACCCAAACTAACAGTAAACATGCTAACATCACTAAGTTACAATGCTGTTCCAGAGCACAATTTACGTTTTTTTGGTCATTCTAATCTACTGTGTTTGAATTAAATAGAGCAGAATGCATTCCCATACTCTTACACAGACAAAAATCAGCAGAAAAAATTCTCTTGATTTGCTACTTTGAAGACTAACCCAATCCTCAAAAACTTCAGGACTGTGTATGATTGAAGGGGAGTTAAAAACCAAAATAAATAACTGGAGTGTTTCAAGTATATTATGTGTTCATTTTGAAGGGAAGCGTGTAACAAATGTGCAAAGGAACTTGGAAAAACAGCTGTAACGGTTTACTTTACACACAAACACACCACTGTCGGACACTGCTCTTTTCCAAACCTCATTTACGTGCTAACTTGAAGAGTGATCAGCTGTAATTAATTCTAAATTGCTACTGCTGAGTAGAGAAAGTGATCTCTGAAAAATAATACGTCGAGCACAGCACCGAAATACACAGGGCCAGATGTCCCCGACATCAACACCTGCTTCTGCTCAGAGGTTTTACTTCTTTAACATAAAAAGACATGCTTTTGTTGCTACTCTGATTTTTTTTATTTTAGGTAACAATTAAAAATGCTCAAAGATCAATTACTTTCCTAATTGAAGAGGGGAGAATTCCTATCAGTAAGTACTGTAAGAAGGGGTGGGTACCCAACTGCGCAGGAGTTTGGCTTCATTTTTGCATGATTTGTTCACTAAAACTCCACTTGAATGCTAGAGAAAGCTTAGTTTAATTGGACCGAAGCATTCCCATGTATTGCAACCACAATAAAGATCTGTTACCAAAACACTTTGAAAGTCAATAAAAGGCTTAATTTTGAATATCCAAGAGCTGCAATAGTTCCATTGAAAATTAAGGGTAAATGTTTGGAATTTTATTGCTACTCCTGAGTGTTTTTCTGTTTGATTCCAAAGGTTATTCTGCTATTGATGAAATACCAAGTAAACCCCTACACCTGGCATTAGGCCCAAGTCCAGAAAAACAGACACTAACCTCAGCTACATTAAGCAGAAATGGAACCAGCAGCTTTTTTCCCTTTCATTTTATTACTCTGTAAACAAACGTAGCAGGAAGTTCTGGTGATGTTCATGGTTCCCTTTAATGACATCATTCATGGAGCTGAGATGAATTGAAAAAACTTAGTCGTGATCTTTACATCAGTATTTTGACTTAATTTTCAGCATCATGGTATTTTGAGTTGATATTTGTATTTCACTGTACTTCTTAGCATTTTAAGTGGCTCATCTATACTCTGAATTTACTGCATTCCCTTTAATGATACCACATTTTAACACCCCTAATTCCAGTCTGATACTAATGCTATCCACAGTAATTAGCCTTCATTACAGGAAAGCTTAAGTATGAGGAGAGTTCTTGTGTGGGAATATGCCCAGTATTTCTATTATTAATGACTTCTGGAACCTACCGGATCATAAATAATGCAAACGATGTTGCATCTTTTCCTCTCTGCTGACAACTTCTTAATTTTACCCTCCTAATGTAAATTTATAACTGCAATACCGGGGGGGGGAGAAGAAAGTGTGATGAAAAAGTAAATTGTGCTTGTCTTTGAAGAATGTGAGCTGAACCACAGCATGAAAACACTGCTAGTTAAGTGTCCCCTTTCATTCCCCTAGTACGTCCATTTCCCCTGTACCCCCTAGGGACATCACCTGCCCTCTCCAGTACTCCCAGTGCCCCACGAACACGGGCCATTTCTCACCTGAATGAAACGGCCCAACCCTCTGTTCCTGCTGCGTCTCTGCTGATCCTAACGAACGGCCCCTGCTGAAACTTCAGCTCCTGTTCCTCTAACCTCATCACACCTAATTAAGGCTTCCTCTTGTACAAACACCACCTCTTCTTCTCCACTAAAGGGTCTAAGATTCACAGTTTGAGTTTTTATCCCAACACTGAAGCTTTTCTTTTCCTCATTTATTCCAGCTGGCCATATCCCGTTCAGATGCAAAGATGGACAACGCCCATTAGCAAAAGATCCCGCAAGGAAAGGTCCCTTGTTCCCACGTTTTCAAAGCAAACCACAGTAACTGCACACCAGTAACAGCTCAACGTACCTGACGGGGCTGGCTCCATACAGCGCAGTTTGCCATTCCCAGAATCCCGAAGAAAGCACAGGATGGATTTTAACCCCTTTTGTATGACATCTTTAGGTGGGAATTCAAGGGGACAGTGTCTCAGGTTCAAGGCTGTCAATGAGGTCAAGCTTCCTGTGAAAAGGATAGAATTTAGCAAACACAGAATCGAAGAACAGCCCAGGCTGGATGGGACCTCGAAAGCTCACGGGGCCCAACCTTCCAACGTCTGAGAGCTGGGGAGTGTTCAGATACACGGAGCTGAGTCCAGGTGAGTGACTGCATTTACTGTCTTTATTATTTCTATGGTAATTACCATTATTACTTACACAGATTCTATATACTACCTTAAATTATTTATCTGGCCAAGTCTAGTGATTTTCAGTTTGCTGGTTTTAGAGCTACAAAGAACTGATAGTGTTACAAATGCATATTATTACTAATAGCATAATACCTAAGATTATTACCAAATCCATGATGGGCTATATTCATCTTCTCAAATCTCAGGCTATTCTCAGCAGACTAGACCAAATTACATTGAAATGTTTGCTTTCTCCTTCAAAGTAACTCCTCAGAAGGCTAAAGTCGCTATTCGCGGTGCTTCACCACCGGCAGCCCGAGACTTTCGAGAAAAAATAATTCAGATTGAAACCCAGTTCCAGAGTCTGGCCCAGATGTACACAGAACTGACCAAACACCTATTTTACCACTTCACACGCTTTTCATTGAAACACAAAAAATCATCTCTTCTGTCAAGAACTTCTGCCTTTTCCCAGCAGGGGACACCTCTCTGAGCTGAGCCGGAGCTGCAGCGTGTATCCGGCAGTGCTCTGCCTCTTCATACCTCGGATTTTGCTTTCTGGGATGTATCACAGCAATTTGTATAAAACAGGTTCTGTCATTCCTGTTGCTCACATACTTTTTCTTTACCTTTTTTGCCCTTTTATTCTCCTTTTGCTTAATAGCTTTGCGATCTTTTCACGTTTTCTTATTTTTAAAGTTTTTAACTATTTAATTTCTCTCAGCAAATTCTTCTCCCCGTTCAAGACTAGCTGAGACAAAATGAACTTCCTCCCAACAACTCAGTGAACAACCCCCTAACTGCTGATCTTACGCTTTTACTCATAGATCAACGGAATTTGTGGTGTTGACAGATCAGGTTTTCACCCTAATTTTTTCACATGAAAGGAAAAGAGTTAAAGGTTTTAAAGTTTTCCTTCTTTTCTTTCTCCTGCATTGTTGTGATTTTCTGCTCCTGAAATCAGTGACCCTGCATTGCTTCTCCCGCCCAGCCTCACCAGTAGCTACTCTTGCCCAAGGAGCAAAGGGCCACCATCTCTTGGTGACAAACAGGAGGGGGACATAAATCTGCAGCCTCCCAAGGGTTGATGAGTCTGTGCTCTTGCAGACCTGCCACAGCCTCCAACTCATCTACCAAACTCTTGCAGACCTGCCACAGCCTCCAACTCATCTACCAAACCTGTGTGTGGCCCAGGTTACACAGCACAGAGGAGAGGACTGTCAGGGTGGGAGGCGTCTGTCACGTCCTGCTTACTGTCTGCTGAGACGGGAACAAAGTGCAAAACATGCACAATCTATTTCAGGAATCAGATTTGTACTGATTATTTATAAATATTTATAAGTTACATTTCATAGAAGTAAAATAAAATTAGCAATTTTCCCTTCCTAACTAGATTTGCAGAATTAAATAATACTTTCTGTCTAATTCAAGCAAAACAACAACAGTTGAAATCTGCTAAATCTTTCAAAACATAACTGTACCAAGACTCTAAAAGGCGATATCTTTTGTCCTGACATTTATTTTCGATTGACGTATGGTTTAAAGTAATGTATTTAGGAAGAGCAGCACTGAAGACAACACAGACAATCCCAGTCTAGTCAATCAGAATATATTTTTCATGTTGTATTACTGGAGTCACACGTTAAATCTCCACAGCCTGACTGCAGCCTCATCTGCCTCACTCCCTGCAGGTTGACTGCTTAATATTCCGTGTCTATCTGCTTTATTCATTACAATATAAAATAATGTATTTGCTCTTTTAAATTGTTTTTGTAAAACCTTACTTGCAGAAGTGACAAATACATTACTAATGGCACAGCTATTTGATTTTAAATTACCGGTAATTAAAGCTGAAAGGAATGTTACAAAACAAATTTTACAATGTTATTAACGACTCCATTTGACATTACTTGTCTCGAAATGTCAGCTGCAGCAATATTGACAGAGTACACTCAAAAAGCAGCAGTAAAAGCCAGGCTGCGAGGCACTGCAGGCTGGGAGCAGCGGCAGAGGGACCCGTGAGCTGGGGGCACCAGGGCGCTCGTCCCTCCAAGCACCACCTCGGGGACAACGCCAGGTCCTTTGGGGTCCGTCCTCTCGGGGCGGATCAGCCCCAGGTAAGAGCTGACCGGTAACTTAGCAGCAGTGCCAGAAAAACTGAGTTTTGGCATCCCAAAAGCAACAAAGCTACTTACTTGCGAGTTAGGGAAAATTCAGCTCAAATCTCAAAAAACACTCAAAACTTGCTTGTTCTCCCCCAGAGACCACAGCCAGAACTAGAACTCTCAGATTTTAATCAGGAATACTACTTTGAAGTCTGCTAAAGTTGAACTCAGACTGAGAACCAAGGAAAATCAGAACTGTCTGAATCATTACTCTGCAGTTGCAACTGAGGTGATTTCTCCATTTGGAGAAATGGAACAGGACTGAAAAATTCTTTGCTGAAATCCCTGGGGAAACACTCAGAGGCAAGTTTAACTACAGCGCTGTGTACCACGGGCTGGCTGCAAACCTGACATGGTCTTCTTTTACTGTAAGTGAAGTTTGTGAGGGAACAACACAGCATCAGCCGGCCAAGGTCTCGCGGGAGGAGAAGAGTTCTGAGGAGAGGTCAGGAAAGAGGAATTACCCGGTACCACAGATCAAGGGAAATACCCCACAGCAGACAAACTGGCTAGGAAAAAAAAAAAAAAAGCACAAAGGAAGAACTGGTTGACTACAAACTAAAACTACAGCAGACTAGCAGTGCTGTATATGAAATTATGTTACAGAGCAACAGAAGTGCATAAAATTGAAAATTCATCAGTATTGCGCAGAGACTGAATGCACTGTTGAGTAATTATTGCTGGTAATTTTGTGAAAAAATATATCCCCAGTGCTCTAAACAATCATATCGATTGCTGTGAACACAGCATTGACAATAAGGAATGCTGAGGTTTGGAGGTTTTGCAAATTGACTGTATTCTGACAGTCTACAACCAAAAGTTTGCTAAGTGAGCTACAATTACCAGAATGCCTTTTCATACAGTCGTGATTCACAAATTAGAAAATTACTTCAAACAATCATAAAATATAAATGCAGAAAGAAAGAGCTACGTTATTAGTAAAAAGAAATGGCTTTGAAAATGTGCCTCATAAAGAACTATTTGGGAATACAATTAGATTTAAAATAGTTTAGTATGAAGAAGTTGAACCTATTTTTAAACAGAAATGATCAAAATGAATCACACGGATGACTTCAGTCCTGCAAAAAATAAATCAGTTTTTTATCCTGCTGAGCAGCACTGAGGTCTGAGCATGGTGTGAATTAGGGGGGGTCCCCCAGACAGGCAGCTCCAGCCCAGGCTGCGGGACGCGGCACTGGCACCCCGCGAGGAGGGCAAACCCGCACCTTTCAGCAGCCGCGTCACACACCGCTTACCGAGATGTCGAACTGCGACACCTACTGAGATTCTCCGTGCTTCAGAACTGCTCCTAAGTCATTCTAAAGAACACTTAGGTAAATGCAGCAATAACATTATCTTGCCCCCATGCAATGCTTTCTTCAGTAGCCTTGAAGAGTTTTACAGCAGTATCTTCCTCTCCGTTTTCCAGCAGCGGAGACCGGGGCTCAGGCAGTCCGGTGACTTGCCCAAAGCCAGGAAACCCCTGACTTCTTCACACGCTGCTGGCAGCACCGCCAACAGAAGGCACATATCCTGAGTTCCCCACACCACTGGACTTCGAGATCATTTTTTGAACCATGCTGGCTGGTAACTGATTTTTCATCTCTGATAATTAAATTCAGAACACACGATAATGCTACACAAAGCATCTGAATCACTATAAATGCTCTGGGAACAGCCACAGGTGAATAACAAAACTGCTCTGTTACCATTCAGACTCTGCTCCCCTTTCAAAGATTTTTCATTAATTGAACAAGTAGCTTTTAACAACAACAAAAAAAGGTTCAATAAATGAAGGCAAACATTGCAAATTCATTCCAGATCTAGGTTAAAAACACACCCAAGAAGTGAAGACTAAGAGCTGAGATGGACTTATCATGGAACATCCTCCAAACTCATCTCAGTTTACATCACAGGCCTTTTGTTTGGGATTGATGATACCAGCATCATACAGCTGGTGTTCTACTTTGGGCCACTGCAGGACGGTAACTCGGATCCTGACGCTGCCAGCATTAGCGCCTGCTCTGCTTCTGGATATAGGTGGTTACGATGGCAAGTGTGCCGACAGGAGAGCGGTAGGGACGGGTAGGAGGAAGAGTGGGCGGGGAATTAGCTCATGAAACATGATTTTGTCAGAAAAAGCTGTCTTGTCAAAACAGGAGTGTTTTGTAAAAATATACTAGATTTTGACAAGCCCTCACAATGTAACAGCACAATTCCCAGGTTTCCTCCCAGCTTACCCCGTGGACTGTGTGGCAATCTGCCCAGGTCCCCGTCAGTGGAGAAGCCCACGATGCCCTGCCTGGGACGCGCAGGGGCCTTGCAAGCCCTGACAGCACCGCTCCACCACGGGGAACAGCGAGCCTTTAGTTATCCTTGCAGAACACCTACATCCCCTAGCTGAGGTCCGAGTCCCACATTGTCCCCTACGTGCAGCGTCAAGCCTGAAGCAGCTCAGCTGCTGCGGGGCAGACACACACACACATTATCTGCATATACTACCTGGTGGCAATTGTGGCATATAGGACTATTAGGTGGCACTGCCGTGGTCACAGAGGCTCTGCCAAGGGAACAGATCACCCGCAGTAAGGCATATGGTAGGACAGCATCACCCCAGTGCAGCAATCCTGCCAGCCTCATCCAGGATCCTTGCAACTGCTAAAAATACTGCAGGGGATGTGTGCAAGTGATTAAGGCAAACGATGCTGAAAGTGCTGCCGGCAGAGCTGGCAGAGCAGGCCAGCCTGGCCCGGCCCCCCCTGCCCAGCGAGGGTATCACGGCACACTCACTAACGAACACGCAGCGGGCTCCGGGCAGCCTCTCCAGACACCTCCAGCCATCTGTCACCACCGTGCTGCTGCCCAGGGCCACCCGCCCTGCGGAGCCTGCGCCGCTCTCGTCCCATTGCTGCGGCTCGAACAAACCCTCCAACGCAGCAGGAACGCTGGCATCCTTTTTTTGGTACCTGTCATCCACACAGCCGGGAGAAATGGATAAATGTCACATATGGTCGGTATTGAGATGAGGGAATTCCTATCTGGGAAGCCTGTATCGAAGTATTGCAGTAGAAGAGAGGGCTGATCCAGAAAACAGCACTGCACGCACCACGTTCCACTGCAGAAGGGCCAGCACACCCCTGGCCCAGCCTGCTTCCAGACACGAGGATGTTTAAATCAGCAAACAGTATTTTTTTGACTCAGTCACTGCTCAGCTCAGGTAAAAAGAAGAGAGTTACTGCAGGAATGGGCTGCCTCACGTGAAGCAGGAACGGATCAAGTGACATCCTCTGTCCTTCCCCTGCCTGGGCTATCAGCCATTCCTCTCCAGCAGCCAGATGGGCAACAGCAGGGCTCCCGAGGTCACCCAGTCCAGCTCCAGTTTGAGGCCGCTTCCCTGCACTCATATGCTTTGATCCCCCATTCAAAGCTCTCCTTCAGGTAAGTCTCCTGGGAGACAGACTCCACAGATGGAGACGCAGAAACATATGCCAAAGTAGAGCCCGAACATCAGCCATGTAAGCAGAAGAAAGTTGGGCCTGTGTGGCCATCTCCAGTCCAAGACATTTGTCCCAGTGCCACAAGCCCAGCCTCCAGCTACAGCTTTAGAGGTTAGTCGCCCAGTACCACAGCAAGGAGCCCGAAAGCTCAGACAACATCAAAAGGGATAAAAAACCCCTAACACCTATGCTCTGAGGAACCCCAAGAGCCCAAGGAGTCCCAGCTGGAACCATCCCAGGAATCAATGCAACCTCCTCTGTCTCCCTTTGGAACATTTGATTTGGAAATATTTGTTTTTTCAAAGTAGTAACTGCTAATGCAAAAAGAGTTCGTAAAATGAAGTTACCAACTGTAAAGACAACCTTGAGTGTAAAAAACTGCTGTAGAAGTTCTCAGCTCTAATCACCTTTAGTTATTTAGGTCTGACTACACAGATGCCCGAGGTGTCTGACATCTGAGACATGGCTTTTACTTCAGCCTTACTCAGAGAAACAGTATTGAACATTTCTGACTAGAATGCTACAGGCAGTTTAATAGAATTTTCCCCTCTTATTAATGAAGGCAATCATTATAAATAACATCAGTAATTTTCCCCCTCTCATAGCACATGTTTGTGGTAAATTAAAACCATTCTCTAGACAAATATAAAAGTATTTTAAAGTCTAGCCATAGAATTAAACACCAAGAACCCAAAACTGTCTACGATATCTTCAAAAAAGAAGTGAGTACTTACCAAGTTCTGTGGGCAGCTCTTTTATAGGATTCCTTTCTAAAAGCAGAGTTTTCAATTGCCTTTTCAATAAAATAGAAGAGAGTAGCAACTGTAAGAGCAAAGTTCATTTAATTAAATAGAAACACAAAAATATTTTTCCTCCTTAGTTTTTATCTTGCTTTTGTTTCCTACTACAGAAAGGACCCCACAAGACAAATCCACACTTCTCCATCGCTGACATCGGTGCCAAAAAAGCTTTCTGGTACGACAGTCTGAAGTTTGCATTTATGCCCATTTATTACATACTACTTCAATATTTAGTATTTGATCTTTCTTTGCAAATCCTGCTTATCACTTTAAAGTCTGATACTGACTGTTCTAATTATAAACACATCATTTTCCGTTGTTTATAATCTTGCTGAGCTTCAACTGTTTGGGTTGTTGAGTGCGTTCCTCAGGCTAAATTTGAGCTAGAACTGCTCAGCCATTTTTGATAATGAGATTAGAAAGAAATATGCCCTATTTGTATTTAATTTCATCAACTTCTTTTTTTAAAAATGTCTTGTGTTCCTATTATTGGAAGCAGCCTGGAAACTTGTCGTGGGGCACATACAACATTTATGGCATTTATGTCACATACAAAATAATATTGTTTTGATGTATCTGAAAATCTGCTAACATTTAGACAAATCCTCAGCTTCTGAAAAAATGACAGCCTGCCTGTGCTCGGAAAACAACTGGTATTGTTTAGCCAGTAAAATGCCCAGAGCTGCTGTGTACACTGCTGTTCCGAGTGTCTGTGATGGGAACCTCGGGGCTACTGGGACACAGGGACCCTTCCTCCAGACGCAGAGGTTGTCTCTTCTCCCCCTGCAGCTCCCAGCCACTGCTTCCAGGCAGCTATGGAACCGAGACTAGACAGAAACTATACTTTTCCTACTTCCTCATTTTTTTACTGATTCATTTTGCAATTTTAATAGCATTACTTTAAATAGCTTTTAATAGCCAGCATCATACCAGGTCAAGGGGTATTCTACAGACAAGGTGTTGTCCATACCGTAAGTGAAAAAATATCCTAACAGAAAAGTTAATGGGTTTTTATTTACTGCTGTTGCAATCTGACATGTTTACTGTTAAAATGCAAAAAAAAAAAAACCAAAACAAAACAAAACAAGAAGAAAGCTTGGTAGTTTCTGTCATAATATTTCTTTACCTCTAGGAAAGAAAAACAAACCAAACATACTGGCAGCTGCTCAACACCGGATTAACATTTGTGGCAGTATTTTAAGAGATTTCAATTCAGTCAAAAAAACCGAAAGCACTGCATTCATGTGCTGGGGAGGGAGGCACCATTCCAGAACTGAGGCAGTGTGTCTGTTTCACCTGGAGAAACTCTAATCAGAGTATCTCTTAAAATCAGTGAAACATTCAATCGATCGGGCCCCAAACTAGCACAGTGTTTCAATGAGTCTCTGCTTTTGATGAAAACTACACTTTTGGCTGCTACTAGAAAAGGACACCCAGAGAATTTCCAAACGCCTTCTCAGGGTCATGGCATCACAGCGTCCTTTCTTCCTCGTACACACCATCTGAAGTGGTGGCAACCAACTCATCCTCCCAACAGTTATACCATGTCAAACAGCCACCAAAACCACATTAATGGGTAACAGTCTTTGACTAAACTCTCCTGCATTGTCACTTTGGAGTGACATGAGGTTTGTGACTGTGGGTCCCTGTTTTCACCTCATGTACAGTCAATAAAAGTGAAAATGGCACAAAAATCTCCATTAAGAGACTAACAGGTCTTACATTTCTGAAGGTAAAAGAGTTTAGAAATTCACTGTGGAATACTAATTGGACCTTACAGTTCATCTCAGTTTTAGTAAACAAAATGAAGCTTATTTGCCACTCTCCTGCACTGAGGTCAGTGCTGAACAAAAACATTTAAGTCTGACTGTTACAATGAAATTACAGCAAGGCAAATAGAAGACAAATACAATTCTTATTAAATTATCCGTATGACCAATGATCTTACCTGTGGTAACCGATTCCAGGAGGAAGGGCTTTAATCTTGTTATACCGGAGATCCAGCCAAACAAGATGTGGCAGCTTCTGAAATAAATCCTCAGGAATCGTTGATACGACATTTCCTTCCAGATGAAAGTGCTAAGAGAGAAAAACATAAACATGTTTTAAATCCAGAAAGAGAGGGGCCGTTCCTTGGCATGCAAAATGTCGAATCTGAAAACACTAAATTGCTCTACATTTTTGTGGAAAGAACACTGTTAAAGGGGACTAAAGGATACACAACTCTAAATTACACATAGAAGTGATTTATTAAAGGAACTTTCCTTAAAAAAAACCCAAACACTGTGATTAAAGATAATAGCTAAGAATCTGTAGCCTTTCCACTCATCTGACAAAGCAACTAGCCCTTGGCTCCTCTGTGCTATACTTAAGTCAAGGGTATCAGAACTACTCATAACCATTTACTCACCTTTATGTTGGGCAGCCTATATATTTCCTCAGTAAGATGCTTAATATTTTTTCTGCTGATATCAAGACTACTTGAAGATGCCAAGAGACACTCTTCAACAGCTTTCCTGAACTCTTTTGATGAATTGGAACCAGATGAATTTCTCTTTTTGAGATGTTCATCTCCAAAATTATCACCGCTGCTGTTAAGCTCTCTAGAATAGCCGTCATCCATTTGTCAGCAAGCCTGGAACACTGACTCAGTAATTCAAACCCATCAGCTGAAGGCAAGTCATGAGCTGAGAAAAACAACAACATATTTTGGAAAGAGATCATACACAAAGTGACTCTCGGAAAAGAACTTGTTTGGTGTGAGGGTGGTGAGAGCCTGGCCCAGGGTGCCCAGAGAAGCTGTGGCTGCCCCATCCCTGGAGGGGTTCAA
>JAOXJK010000002.1:39434442-39456875 GCA_025774025.1 Xenus cinereus | reverse complement strand
GGGGGGTGGTGCCCGCCCCCCCCCCCCCCCCCCCCCCGCTCCCATCCGTGGCCGGTCCTGCCCCAGCTGCCTGGGGAAGGTGGGGACCATTCCTGTGCTGTGCCCCCCGAGCGGGATGTGGATGTGGAGTGGGCAGAGGAGCTGATGGAGGCTGGTGTGGACCAAGGAGGAAGTCGCACCGGTTCCACTTACTAAAAATAAGTCGAGCAAATGTTACCGCAGCCCCAAGGCTGCTGCTTTTTATATACGTACTTTGTTTGCTTTTCTTTTTTCTTTTTTTTTTTTTTGTCTTGTTCTGGCAAATTTAAAAAAGAAGGTGCCACAGCCCATCAAAATGCTGCAGTGGTTGTGTGGTCAGATGTATGCTTATGAAGAAAGTCTTGCTTGTTTCTGTGTTTCTAGAAGTGACCTTGAAGGATTTCCTACATGCAGTGTTTCCTAGAGGTTTGTCTAAGCTGTTCTTAAAGATTTCCAATGCTGGTGATTCAGGCTTTCCTCGGGAATCTACTCCAGTGCCTGGCTATTGGGATGATCAAGGAGCTTTCCTTGATTTCAGGCCAGTATTGCTGTACTTTAACCCCATCATTTTGACATTTCACCTTCTCTCTGGCAGGCTACCACAGAGAAGAATAATTCTGTAAGCATAGAAGCAATCAGTTGTGTAGAGACTCTGAAAGGAGGGTGTAGAGAGGTGGGGACTGGTCTCTTCTCCTGAGTCACAGGCGACAGGACAAGAGGAAACGGTCTCAAGTTGCGCGGGGGGAGGTTCAGATTGGATATTAGGAAAAATTTCTCACTGAAAGGGTTCTTAAGCATTGGAACAGGCTGCCCAGGGAAGTGGCTGAGGCACCATCCCTGGAAGTATTTAAAAGACGGGCAGACGTAGTGCTTAGTGATAGGGTTCAGTGATGGTTTTTGTCTGTGTTAGGTTGATGGTTGGACTAGATAATCTTGAAGGTCCCTTCCAACCCTGGCAGTTCTATGACTCTGTGATTCTGTGATTCCTTCCTGCCTCTTCCTCCCATGTTCAGAGAGTAGCTGCTGGCTCTCATGGGCTGCTGGGCGTTTAGTCACATGTGTGGCTGCTGGGATGCCCTCGTCCCCACTCCTCGTGGTGTATTGGCCGTAAGGAGCAGTCCTTGATCCGTGCTGATGTCAGTGAAAACACGGTGCTGGAGGTGACGTGTGTTTTATTAAAATTGTATATCACTAGTTCCCCAGTTGCCTCATACTTCTCTAGCAGAATGCATGACTCGAACATCCTACAGAGCTTTTGCTTAGTAATACATTTTATAAGAACCAACAAGATGACATTAAAAGTTACAGTACTTCAAAACATGATCTAGAGACGCTGCTGATAAAACTATTGCTGAGTAGGAAGGAGCAGAATATTGTTCTCCGTCACGGGGTGGGGTTTCGTCTCCTTTGCTGTGGTTGAACATTTTATGAAATGTGCATTTGCTGTGGAACGTCCCGACCTGCAGCTGATTTCCCATTCCTTGCCATGCTATGATGGGTCTCCCTCATAACTTCAAGGGGTCACCGTAACAGTTCTTCATTTCAATCATAGATAAAATTGTTACCATGGTACTTCAGAGAGAAATCCGTAGTTGAAATAGGCTGTGATTATTATTTTTTTTTTTCAGAAAGAGGAAAAAAAAGGGATGAGGCACTTCTAAATTCTTTCCTGGGATGAGTTAGGGCCTCGCAAAGCCCAGAGGGGCTGAGGTGGGCTCCTGGCTGTAAAGCAGTAACGATACTGAAGTTGTCTGTGTTGTGTGAAGATTTCCATAACGCAGTTATCCTGCCTCCTTACGGTATGTTCTTGCCCCTGATATCTGTAATTGTTGTCTCTGGGGCTCGGGTGTGCTCCTGGATTGCGTTTCTCTGCTGGCAGGCTGTGACTGTCCCCGCAGCGCCGTGAGGAGAGGCTGCAGCCGCAGATGTGCCCCTGCCCTCCTGTCTGCCAGCTCCTGGGGATCCTTCCCACTGGAGTTTTTAGTCTCATTATGTATCAAACCTCATAATTCTATTTCCATTTTGCTTCTGCAGAAGTCCGTGGTGAGACTTTTCACTGTTACAGGAACCTAGAGCACGTTTGTGTTGGCGGGCAGTTGCTGAATGCTGCTGGGTGTCTCCAGAGTCTGATGAGAGATGCCCTTCTGTGCGTGTGTACGTGAGCTCTGCAGCCCTGGGGCTGGGGAAAGGTCTGGCGGGTGGGAAGCGTTATTCCAAGCTTTTTGCTGGTCAGAAGCCCAGTGCCAGGCAGCCCTGGACCGGGAGCCTTGTAGCTGCCTGGTGCTGCCTTTGGGCTGGCAGCGCTGTGCTGGGTGCGATTGCGCAGCTCCAGCTGAGGGCTTCTGGTGTCTGGTGAGGCTGTGCCTGCTGGCAGGCAGACCGTGGAGACATCCCTGTCATCAGCTCAGGTTCTGAGTTGTTAGGCTCTTAAAGAAAATAACGCTTGAAGTAGAATCATAGAATGGTGTGGGCTGAAGGGACCTTAAAGATCACCCAGTTCCAATCCCCCTGCCCTGGGCAGGGACACCTCCCACCACACCAGGTTGCTCCAAGCCCCCTCCAAGCTGCCCTTGAACCCCTCCAGGGATGGGGCAGCCACAGCTTCTCCGGGCAACCTGGGCCAGGCTCTCACCACCCTCACACCAAACAAGTTCTTCCCCACATCTCAGCTCCATCTCCCCTCTTTCAGTGTCAAACCCTTCCCCCTCCTCCTATGGCTCCCCTCCCTGATCCAGAGTCCCTCCCCAGCTTTCCTGGAGCCCCTTGAGGGACTGGGAGGGGCTCCAAGGTCTCTCTTCTCCAGGCTGAGAAGGGAGATGGAACACGGGGCGCGGGGACACTTGAGTCACCGCTCGCTTTGTTCCGTCGGGTTTTATTGCACCTGAAATGCCACAGCAGGAGAATTGCAAGCCGGTGTCAAAACAAGCACAGTTGCCACGAGACGAACTTTGGGATTGATTAATGAATACGTTCAGTGTGTTTTATATTTTTCTACATGGCTGTTGGATATAAAGATCAATGTGTGAAATTACTTTAAAAATAGCAGGTTTCTTTTAAGTAGAACAAATTGCTTTCTGTTTATCAAAATGTTGAGCAGTATCAACAAACAACTCAGTCGCTGATTGCCCCTCAGTAATAGTTTGGAAATAATTTTAGTTAGTGTTTCCTCTGGGGGGCTCTCCTGAGGGTCTTCTCTGCCCCCCACACAGGCGCCGCTGTGATTTGTACCGGGGTGAGGGCTGCACCCCACCGTGAGAGGGAAACCGGGGGGTCGATGCCGCTGCAAGGACAAGGCTTCCCTCTTTCTGGTGTTTAAAGTCTCTTTCAGGAGGTGTTGTCTCTCCAGAGTGAGCTGGTACGTAACCGTGTTCAAGAGAATTTCTCGTCACAGGCGCAGCATGGCTGCTTTCCCCAGAGCGGTTAAAGTTGGTGACACCCCGACTGCCTGTGAGTTCTGCTCCCTTGCTGTGGGGCTGAAGCCAATGCTGAGCGGTGATGGTCATCCATCCCGCGCTGCTGCAGCCCCGGCCCGCTGCTCGGCACGCATGGAGGCGTCAGGGGGGCCGTCCACCCACCAAATCTGTCCCGACACCTCAACACAAAGAGCAGATTTGTTGCTGACCTCAGGGAGAACTGAAGGGGGTCACTGCTCCCACCTGGGGTCAAGCCTGCCCCGGCAAAAATACCTGCAAGTATCCATGAACTCCCTGTGGCTCTTCCTTTCCTCTCCAGATTGATCTACGTCACAAGCGTGTGTGACTGACAGTCGCTCGTTTATACTGCCCTGGTCCAAATTTTTCCTTCCTTGCAAAAAGGGAGACCCTTCCGTGGCCAGAGCTGGTGAAACACCTTCCCTGGCTCGGTGGGCGCGGGGGACACGGGCAGTGGCAGGGGGACGGACCCCCCGGCCTCGGGAGCGCGCAGCGAGATGCTGTGGCATCTCCAACGAGTGGCACCTCCGCACATCCCGGCGGGAGGTATTTCGGGAGCCTCCGGGACAAAGATAGGAGCGTGCGCCCGAAATAGCGCCCTGGAGCCGCGTGCGGTGCCAGCCCCACCGGTGGCTGCTCTTGGGAAGGAAATCCAGAGTTTGTTTTCGAGTCATCAGTGCTGTGTTGACAGGGCTGTCGCGGGGAGAGCTCTCTCGGCTGGGAATGTATGAATTAGCTCCAAGTACGATGTACGCACACGCAGATACCGCACACTGCTCGCATCGCAGTGTAGGTACGTAAAGGAGTCGCTAACTTTTAAATACATATATATAAAATTGCCTGCCTGTTGAAGAGGAAAAGCCTTTCTGTTGCTGTAGTCGAGTGCGTGCTCTCCTCTGAAGCTGTCCGTGGAGGGAGCCCCTCTGGACCCCCCCAGGGCGTGCTGTGGGTGATGAGCTCGGTGACACCCCGGGGCTGCAGCAGCGAGGGGGGCCGTGCCGAGGTGACCCCCCGGGAAGCCGAGCAGCCCCGCTCTGCTCCTGAGCCATGGAGAAATCCGTGGCTGCTGCCAGTGCATTCATTAATGCGTATGTTAAAAAAAAACCAACCCCAAACCAGACATCCACCGTATTTCCATGGTGCTGATCCACCCAGTTGCCGAGAAATGAATATAACTGACAGCTCCAGCCCTTTTCTTGAGATTTTTAATTTTCTTTTCAATTTTCTTTATGGTACTCAAGTGGAATGATGTGCTGTAGCAGAGACCACCCTTAAACACTGTAATTGTGGTTTGTGCAGCAGTGCTGGAGTTTCAGTAGATACGTGTTAAAAGGCAAGAAAACTGCGTTTCGTTTTCAAGCGTTTCCTTCCCTGCAGCTCTCGCGGGTGAAGCGCTTCCCAGCCACCCCCAGATGATGAGCAGTGATGGAAGAGCATCTGTGACCAAGCTACTGCTGAGTCAGTGTCTGCTCACCCGCACGCGGAAGCCGAGGGGCTTGTGCTCTTAGCCCAGGAGATTCCCACTGCCATGGGAAAGTGCACGGACTGATCTGGCCCGTGGATAAACAACTTTTTTTGGGTTTATTTCCACAGCGTTCTCATAGTCATTACCAGCCACAGAGAAATCGCAGGAGGAACAAGACTGTCTTTCATGTCCCACAATGGATTTGCTGGTGTGGCAAGTAGTAAAAGCCTCTTTTGATTAAGAATCAGAGGCGGCTGATTGTAGAAAATATTCTTGGAGGCTCGTTGTTACAAAGAGTTCTTGTCTCAGGGCTGTCACACACTGAGTCTGCAGGAAGCTCTAATGTTCTGGATTTATTTGGAAAGAGCAGTGATAATCAGGAAACATAAAATAAATGATAGAATACATGGTATTGAATAGAATGGTGATGGCAGTTCCCCAAAAGATCCATTTTTTTCTGTCTCAGACCTCTTAAAAGTGCTCTTGTAATTAAAAAAAAATAGTGGCAATGCTGAATTCTGTCTTGTTCTCACTTGAGACCCGAATGCTCCATGCCCTCATCAGGAGTGTAACAACGGGTGTGCAAATGAGGGAGCGCGGGATGAGGGACCCGAGGGGTGACTGAGGAGCCACCAATGCAACTCTACTGGTGTGGTTGTGTTATGGAAACGCCATGGAAGCCTCTGGTGACACCAGAGAGAATTGTGCAAAGAGGAAGGATGTTGTGGTTGAATGGAGGTGAGGTGTGGAGGAGGGTGGAAGAGCACGGGGCTCTCGGGGAGCATCAGCTCCCACGGCGCACCCAGCTGCGGGGCTATTTATCCTGAAAATAGAGGGGATTTTTCTGCTCCCGTACCATCAGTCACACCCCAGTTGCCGCTCTGAGCCTAGTAATTTTTTTACAATACCTCAGCGTTTGTTTCTGCATAAAACATGAAGTTAAACAAGAAGTAGGTAGCTCCTTTTCTTCTCTGCTTTGAGCAGCCTTTGTTGTTTTCTTTAGGTACAGAGAAAAAACATGCCAAGTCTGAGGACTTCAATTACCTACGGTTACTGGATTTAATGTGGCTTGCTCTTTCTTGGAAAAGCATTGTTAATTATTAATGTTGCTAATTTTCCTATTAATTAATGTTTAAAATCTTCCAAATGTGGTGTCAGGGCCTTTCCAAGGGATACACTACTAAGATTAGCAGTGGTCTGTCTACTTTGGATATTCTTGTAAGCCATTTCCCTCTCTGTCTACTTTGGATATTCTTGTAAGCCATTTCCCTCGTCTTTTAATACGAAGTGTGGGTTTTTTTCCTGCTCCGAAATGGCTCCATCTCTCTCCGGTGCGTTTGTGTGGATGCACGTCGGGAGTCGGGGTGCTGTTACAGCCCGATAAAGTGCATTGGATTTCACGTTAGCAACTGGTGCATCTCTCCAATTACTCTTGCTGCTCATTATTATCTGCATTTCCATAGCAACTGGAAGGTCTGGCGGTGGACCCGCCGCTGTGTGTGGCGCAGGAGAAGCGCAGGAGCTGCAGGCAGGATGCCCCGGGCCGTTCCCTCCACGGCTCCTCGCTGGCCGGGTACCGGCGCCGTCAGCAGCGCTTTCCCTCTCCATCAGAACTCTTCCCGTCCTGTAAAAAGCTACCAAAACATTTTTCTTCTCATTTTTCTTCACCAGATAGCATCGCTCCTTAACTTTCCATCCAGTTCCTCCTGGCGTGCAGAGCTCCGAGCCCCCCGCCGCCCGTCTCCCCGTGGTGGTACCGGCAGGGGAGGTGGGCAGCGGCAGCGTCTCCTGCCCTCCCCTCTGCGTCTGACCGAGCGCGTCCCTTTGGCTCCGGAGCTCGTCAGCGCCGAGCTGGTGATACAACCTGACAACGCTTAAAAGCAAAACCGACTGGAGAATCTGTTCTGCTGCAGTCTCGGGGCTCCGCTTTCCACAGGTCGGCTGTTGCTATATAAAGAAAGTCTCTTGTTTCTAAATTTACCCTGCTAATGTCACAGAGCATAAACAAAAATAGCAAGAATAAGCTGACATTTACGGCAGGGAGTGATGCAGGGCCGGGGCCGGTTGTGGCCGTACCCGTCTGGCTGTGGGGGCTCTTTGAACCTTTGCTCCTCTCTCTGGTGAACGGCCCCGGCCTGGAATGGGATCTGCTCGTACGGCTTCTCTGCTTCGGACCTGACTCCTCTCTGCGCTCTGCAAGTGGCTCTGATTTTAAGCAAAATCAGAGAACCACAGAATGGTTTGGGTTGGAAGGGACCTTAATGTCCCCCTCCCCCAGTGCCACCCCCTGCCCTGGGCAGGGACGCCTCCCACCAGCCCAGGTTGCTCCAAGCCCCCTCCAACCTGGCCTTGAACCCCTCCAGGGATGGGGCAGCCACAGCTTCTCTGGGCACCCTGGGCCAGGGTCATTGCTTATGTGGCCATAAATACAGGTACATTTGGAAAAAAAAAAGTACTTCTTCTCACTAGGATATGGATATAACGTATCTGCACAACATCTTTGGGCCCTCAGACGCCCTTCAGCTTGTCTTTCCCTGGTGTTCCTCATATGGAGCCGCTGTTGGGAGTGCAGTCGGGGTTGCTCCAGCAGAGCCAAGATCCGATTTCCCGTCTCTAACACAAGTGGAAAGTCAGCTCCCCTGAGTTTCTTTTCTAAGCCTTTTGGGGAAGCCTCAGTGCTTGCAAGTTCTTTGTGTACTAATGTGTTGCAGATTTCGCATGAGGTTTATTGGAAAAGTAGGTCTTCATACAGCTGCGTTGGGTGGGCTCTGAGCTCAAGCAGAGCCTTTGGAGTATTGTCAAATACACGTCCCGCAGACATAAACTCCTTCCTGCAAGGGCTTGGGAGGACGATTGGTACGTCAGGATGCGGGGATGCACCACAGATGGACTCTAATTATTTTTTTTGACTCTGACCCCACAGAAGTGTTTGCCCGGGTGGCTCCAGCACCGTCCTGCAGCCACGCTCCGCAGGATGAGCCCCTGGGGCAGACCCTGTCGGTTTGACCTTGGTCGCCAGTGCCCCTTTGGGGCACAACATCTCCCTCTGGGTAGGTGGGTGAGCGTCCGGCTGTTTCCAGCGGCCAGTTCCAGCGGTGGGAGGGGATCCCGGGAGTGACCCGTTGGACCATGTAGGAAGCACCCGCCGAACTGGGTTGGACCCCCGGGTGGGCTTTGCCCTGCGCTGGGCTCCTGCTCCCCCCGGGTCAGCGCCGTGGAGGGGGTTTGGTGCCGGGATCAGCCCGTGGTGAACACACACGGCCTTTGGAGGGGAGCGAAAAGCCGCTAAGAGGCACCCGCTGAGGCTGCTTGGGTGATGCTAATTAGTGGCAGTTAATTAAAAAGCAAGTAAGAGGAAGGCTCTTTCAGGGACTCGAGTGAGTGCTTGGGGTGGGTTGCTCTGTTCTTCTCCCTGTGGCTTTGGTTGTATGAAGCTGGCAGCTCCTCCATCGCCGGCGTAACGCAGTGCGTCCTTCGGCCCCCGGGCAGCTGCCTCCCGGCGTCCCAGCCTCCGTCACCACCCGACCTCCTCTCCCATCCACTCCAGCCACCACCCAACGCCCTCAATCCTCTCTTCCCGTGGCGAATCTATATCAGCAAATGAGCAAAATAAATGTTGCTTGTTTGTTTTGACAATTACAGTACAGATTTAATTACGTTCCTTCTTCCTCGTATACTGCTGAATGTTATGTGGTATGTTTGGCGTAAACAAAGATGTTCTGCTAATGTGAGATACGGTTATTAAAGACACGCTGTCGCGCTGGAGCCTCCTCGGGGAAACCAACATCGGCTGGAGCCGAACTTCCAGCCTGGGTTTTCTGCTGTTGGTTTGTGGAGCCCACGTGCAAGGGAGCAGCAGACGCTGGGCAGGGACGTCACCGAGAGCCACCAACGAACCTCTGGGACGCGAGCTCAGGAAACCGAGAGATCAGAGAGAGAGAAAACCACTTCTCTGTCTTCATTTATTATGAGTTAGCAGCTTCAGATACTGCATCAGGAATACAATATTTAAGTCTCGGCGCGGGTTCTCTGTTCAAAGCAGGGGGTATCTTCAGTTGTCACTTGCCATGAAAAGGGCCCGATTTCCCTGCTCATCACTTGCTGCCTGTGAAGGATCTGTTTGAAAGTCTGAGCCTATTGTGTCGATATGAAAGCAGCTGTGACATTGTCTTGCAGTGGTAAATTGGCAATGACTTTGCATTTCATAATTAGTTAACAAGGAATCGCTTACAATGTTCGCGTCTTTCAAAATACCATTGAAATGTGGAGCACTCGTTTGACACACCACTAATTAAGAACAGGATTTTTGGAAGCTCTCGGGCGACAGTTTCCATTTCTCCTCTCAGTCGGGCCATTGACAGAGATGAGGACGAATTAAGCCAAGGGTTTGATTTTCTTTCTGAAAAACACCCTGGGACTCCATGGTGACAAAGGGGGCTCAGTAGCCCACTGGCCGGGTTTCAAACACCGAAGGAGCAGCCCCTGTCCCCTGGGGCTCCTGCCTGGGCTCCGCGAACTCCCCCAGCCCTGGTGAAGGTCGCTCTCTCAATTAACGTCTTGTCAGAAAACCTCTCATGGAGGTAATTTGAGGGAATAATTATTTCCAGAGATTCTTGTCAAATTACAGGGAGTCTTTAATTAAATGAGCGTCCATTACTTAATGGCAATTATGGAGAGAAAATCCTTACTTCTGAAAGAGGCAAGTCTCCAATTTCCTAATGAAAATTTGCTTTTTCAAATAGTAAGGTGAAAATGGCTTATTCTGCTCCAGAACTGAAGCCTAAAAGAAATCAATGTCTGTCTCCTTTAGTTTGGAGGGTGGGGGCGGTTCACGTTAGCCTTCTGCAGGCGTTTGCTGTGGAGAAGCCGTGTGTCCTTCAGCCGCTCCGCTGCTGGCCCCGACCTCCTCCACGTCCCACCGCGGTGCCCACTGGGCAACGGGCAAGAAACGAGGGCCCAACCGTGCAGGTTTAGAACCAAAGGAGTGTTTTTTAAAATCTGCCTTACGTCTTTTGGGTATTTTTATCGTCTGTCTCATCCTAACGGTCTCGTCTGAGTCATCTCATCCCTGGTTTAGATTTATACTCCTTTCTGCGCCTACTCCCCACAGGACCCGGTTCCGCCGAGCACAGCCTGCTGCTGGCCCGCTGCAGTCGTGCGAGGCTGGTATCACTGAGTTCCGTGGGCATCGGATCGGGGAGCTATGAATATTGATATATTTTATCGAGCAGCCTTCTGGATTAATGAGTGTCCGTAATACGTTAATTCATAATTTATCATAGATAAAGACAACAGATTAGCTTGCAATTTAATTATTGCTTATTTTTGTAGCTGTTGTGGCGTTTGTGTAGCAAAATACATACAGGAAGAGCAACCCTTCCTGAACTCCAGCCCTTTCCTCGAACAGGGGATTGGGGGAGCAGTCCTCCTCCTTCCACAGCAGACAACGCCTTCGCTCCGGAGGGTCTGCTCTCTGGGTTTCCCTGCGCATGAACCGCGTGGGGCCCTTCAAAGCTGTTACCGGTCACCCCGTCGTTGTTGGAGACGTGCTGTCATCTTCTGCTCTCCTTCCACTGCCACTTGGTTTCTGCTTATTTAATGAACAAAACCCTCCCCCCTTAAGTGGGGACAATGGGCAGCTGCTCTGCTCCTCTTGTTCCAAATGGTGAATATCATATTTATGACAGAGATCCAAATACGGCCCATCTGTTCTGTGTTATTAAGCTGTTCACTTCATAGAGAAGAGAACGTTTCCGCATCCCTCCTGTGATGTTCACATGAAGAGCCAGTTTTTAAAGGTGTTTAACGTTTTGCTTTTCGGAGCAGATGCTGACACGTGAGGAATCTCACGAAATCCTGCACTGGGTGTTGCCGAAGCAGCCGGGCTGCCAGCGCAAGTCACGAAGTCTGGCTGGGTCTCAGCCGTGGCTGCGTGTGCCCTCGGTTCTGCCGCGGCCCGCGGTGGCCTCTCCCCTGTGCCCGAGGACCCGCCAGCGCTGGCGGCAGGTGCCCGCTTTACACCTCTCCTCTGGCTACCAGTGTCGTAGTGCGAAGTTGCCAGATGTGTTGAAATTGGGCAGAATCAGGCGGAGCCGCCTCGGGAGCGTGGCTGGGCTCGGGGCGAGTGCTGGGGGAGGCGATGGCTGATCCCAGGGGATGGCGGGGACACTGGGGCTTGTCCCCCTCGGCGTCTCCTCGGCTGGCTCTGACCCCCCTGGCAGCAGCTGTCGGGTGGGCTGAGGTTCGGATGCTGAACGGTGGTCTCTGCCTTGCGACACCATTAGACATGGCACAAAAAGCTTGAAGAAGTGGAGGAGGAGTTTGTTGCCAGAGGAGTTTAATTTTGCATTGAGCGTTAAGGGGAGCGGAGTCAGATGTAATCAGGAGAGAGCCAGAAATAGTCCAGAGATAACGTCCCGTCTTTCCCTCTGAAAGTATTAAGAGTTTTATGATTGATTTCAGGGGAAGCAGCGCTGGAGACTAAAATGAAAGAAAGTTGTGGAAGATGGAGTAGGTCAAAGGTGGGATGATTTAAAGGATCAGTGAGCTGGGAGCTGCTAAGAATAGAGCACGCCGGAGACAGAGGGAGTGTCGGGTACTCTGGGGGACGCTCGTGCCCATGCGGTGTCTCCGGTGATGACAGCGGCGGCGGAGTGATGAGTGACTTGGAAGAAACTGCCTGGAGAGCGGCTCGGTGGGGAAAGGAGCCGCGCCTGGAGCTGGTGGGCCTTGGTCCGCAGGGAAGCCTCGGCTGGATGTGCTGGGCTCCGCTCCCCGGGGCTGGATGTGCCGGGTCCCCCCCCCGGGGCTGGATGTGCCGGGTCCCCCCCTGGGGCTGGATGTGCCGGGTCCCCCCCGGGGCACGGCGGCTGCCGAGGGGCCGTGGTCTCACACCCGCTGCCGCTGGGTCCGGGTTTGCTCCGTAGCCTTGGCCCTTTTCATCACCGTTTTGCCGTGTCTTGACTCGGGGTTTTTTTCTGTCCTGCCCAACCAGAAACCCGGCTGTTTCAGTGTGAGAGTGTACTGTACCTACACTGTACTTGCAAAACTCTTACCTTTGTAGAAACCTTGCCCGAGTTAGAACTTCCAGTAATCGTTATTTTGATAGCCTGGTAATAGAGAGTCAGCGTCTCACTGGCACAGATTTACAGCATTTTTTGTGCTTGCGTTGACTGGCAATATGTTAACGTTTTGTCAGTTATTTAGTGGCTAATGTATGCCACGTTCTTCCATACAAACGTTGTTTTTCTTTACTGTTTTTGGGGTGATGGTGTCCAAAGCCGTTGGATTAAGGTGATGGCGAGACGTTTGCTGCTTCACATCTCCAGGTTCTTGGTAGTGCTGGGTTACAGACTCGCTGGCTCAGCATGTTTCCCTTTGGACTGGGGAGACCACACAACCAGCTGTCCCTAACGACTCTTGATTTGCAATTAATGGTGTTGCTGGACGTGGTCCCCCCTCCCTCCTGTGTGGAGCCGTTGAGGGTCATGAGGTCCTCTTGTCGTGAACGTGCTCAGCTAGGGAAACAAAACTTGCTATGAGTATCTCTGCCCCCTTAATGCTTTTCCCTAAAATAATTATTATTGCATTTTAGAAGCTAATTTGCACTGAAAATTGTTTCTTAGAGAATTCTTGATCACTTCAGTTAAAAAAAAAAAAAAAAAAGAATTTCAGCACACTTCAGAAATGCATTGGCACAAATATGAATTTAGCAGAGTCTTTGATTTCCTCCCCGCGAGATGCAGCCGCCGGGCAGCCGGGCTGTTCCCTGAGCAACTTCTGCGATTTCCATCCATATAACACACACATTACATTTAATTTTGATTCACATCTCCGATATCTAGAAAATTGCTCCTTAACAAAAGGAGCGTAATAGTTGTGCTGTGACATATAGCCATGGCCTGGCCACGTTTTGGATAACTCTACCCTGTTCTTTAGAAAATTGGTTTTATTACTGGTAATGGGAAGACTGTTTAATCCTGGGCAGCCCAGCTTTCTGGGACATTAAGTTCTAATAGGCAGATATAAACTGGTCTTAATAGATGAGTCTGACATCATCTGGTTGCTTATTAACTATTAAACCTTGTTTCAGTAATTCTCTTGGCAACTATGTGTGTGTTGCCATAGTTTCTTTGTTAATAGAGCAAGACATTAATGCATTTTGAGTACTTCTTGCCCAAAAGACATGAAAGAAACCCCTTTATGTTTAAAGATAGGAACTGGAGCCCGCTACAAGAAGCGGGCAGGGTCAGTGTCCCCGCAGCCCCGCGTTTGTCATCCCGCAGGAGGTGGGTTTGCAGAGCTGGAGCAGCACTGACCACCCCCCGAGGCCTGGCAAACCCTGTTGGACAGTAATCTTGAAAAATGTGGATTGCGTATTTAGATGACCATTGACTGGAGCACCAAAGCAGAGATTCCCCATCGCCGTAGGGCACGTTTGGCTGTGGGCTCGGGGACCCTCAAAGCCCTGGGGGACAGGCTGGGCAGGTCGGGGCTCAACGGGCATCCTGGGGGGCTCGGGCAGGAGGGGTCCGTGGGGCACTGGGGGCTCACACCTGGCACATGTACCAGTGCCCAGTTTTCACTTGTGCTGCTCCTCAGGGAGAAGAGCCCAAATTAGAATCACAGACTCGTTTTGGTTGGAAGGTACCTTTCAGATCATTGAATCCAACCGCCAACCCAACACCCAACACTGACAAACCCACCACTGACCCGTGTGCCTCAGCACCACGTCTGCCCGGCTTTGAAATCCTCCAGGGATGGTGACTCCGCCACTGCCCTGGGCAGCCTCTTCCGAGGCTCGATACCCCTCTGGGTGAAGAAATTGTTCCCAGTATCCATCCTAAACCTCCCCTGGCACAACCTGGGGCCGTTTCCTCTTGTCTCATCTCCTGATTCTTGGGAGAAGAGACCAACACCCCCTCTTAGTTGTTCTCTTTCCATCCCCTCCTCCATCATCAGCCTCCGGCATCTCCTGCGGAGCACCTGGCTGGAGGGGACCGCGGGTATCGGCAGGGCCTGGGTGCGCAGCGTGGGGCCGAGGGCTGCACAGCCACCCAGAGTCTTGTCTGAACTTGCTGAGGACTTTCAGTCAACATAAGTAGCGTGTTATTTTTTCTCTTCTCCCCCTCCTTGGGACAGATCAAACTGGGGAGATAAATAAGTTGTAGCAGATTCATGTTTGCTCGGATGACGGTCTTACTGAGGGAGAAATCTGTGGGAGATCTGCGCCGCAGTGAAAGGCTTTTGTAAGTAATTACAGGCTTTGGGGAGTTTGTAGCATTGGATAGTGACAAGTGGTATTTATTCCATATTTTGTTCAATATTGTAAATTACATACTTATTAAAATAAAACAACAAACAAGAAACGGGCAGATACAGAGCTGCATGAAGCTCCTAAACCCGGGTCCCCAGGACCTCGGGGAGCTCTTGGCTCTTTGGGTGCCCATGTGGGTGCAGAGTCTGTGCCACCCCTTCTCTGAGAGAAGGCTGGAAGTGAGGGGGTCTGCACCGCGTCCGCTGTGTCTCGGCTCCCCCGCTCTGACCACGGCTCAGGGAAGTCAGCCAGCAATTAACTCCGCAGCTTTAAAAACAAAATGAAATGCCAAGGTGTATGCCTTCATTTACTTAGAGTGGCTGGGAACTGCCTTTTGGGGAGTTTCCTGTCTGGAGATGATTCAGTGTCGGTGCTTAGTTCTGTTACCCTTAGAGATGCATTATAAAATTCCAAGCAGGTAGCTAAGACATCCGAATTGTTGAAAAGGAGAAAAAAGGCTTAAAGGTTGCTTTGCTGGGTGCTGTCTGTACATCTCTGGTCTGGATGGGACAGGCACCGGCTGGGCAGGTGTGCATCCCAGTGCAAATGTGTGCAATTTCAGTGTTACCGAACCGGCTGCACGTTCCTGTGCCCGGTGTTCTCTCTTACCCGAAAAGGGGAGAAAACATTCACAGCAGTATCTGTCTCCTGTGTTCGGGGGAATGCTGAGACCAAAATCTGATTTAATGTAATGTTTCTGTCTCTTTTAGAATGTCTTCTTACTTTTTTGAGATGTTTAATGATGCAGATGGATCGTGAATGTTAGAACACAGTGAGTGATGAGGAGAAGGGGAAAGGCACGATTCATTCAGGTTTCGGGGGTTTGCTGTGATGCCAGCGCAAGCCGCGTGACGGGCTCCTTTCTGCGCCTGGTGAGTGCGGTACCAGCCCCAGAGCTACCGTCTTAAAATACCTCACGGAAAAACAGCACATCAAGAGGAGGTAAAAGGCAAGAAAAAATGCGGAATTTTTGGAAATGCAGAACTTTTTCTTTTCCGCATTTTTCCCCATGACCCCACGGGTGTCTTTGTGCTGGAATGAGGCCGGGGTAAGACAATGATTTTGGAGCTGGAAGGGACAAACCAGGTTGTGTTCCCCCGGCTTGTGCAGTAAGTGATACGTGGGCTCTGTCAGACAGTGGGACTCCATTCACAGCATGAGCAGGAGACTTGGCCCCTCCTCTGGCAATGAATTCTTTCCTCCCAGTCATCAATTATGGTGTGAAAAAAAAAAATAAAAATTTTGCATTATATGGCGATATATATATCCATTATAATGGCTTTTTGAATATTTCTGGATACTGTTAAGCTAATTTAGGAAACAGTTAGTCTTTCTCTATTTCTTAATTGAAAGGCAGCAGATTTTGAGCAAATTTTTTCCCCAGGAGGTAGGAAAGTAGTATTTGCCTTTAGGGAATAAGGAGAGAACACTTTCCATTCATTAAATCTAACTGGGAAGTGCTCAAGATGTCAGGTATGAAAACGCAGGCTGAGAGAAGGGAAAGGTTTTGATTTTATTCAATTGACTTTATCGTTTATCAGAATTTTTTTGAATTTGATAATTAAGGAAAAATCTAAATAATCGATTCTCAGTGCTGTTCCTAGCGCAGCGGGTGCAGGAGGCGCGCAGCAGAGGACGTGGTCCGGCCGCAGTCGCAGCGGGAGGAGGCGGGAGGGCTGTGTGGCCGCGCACAGGCTGGTGAGAGGCCAGAGGGTGCTCACCTTCCCTCGGCGGAGGAGGTTCCCGTGGGAGAAGTGGCCCCAGCGCTGCCCCCACCTGCGTGTTCAGATTGTCTTTTTTAGGGATGGAACCCACCCCCTTTTTCTTGGGGGGAATTTGCAGCGGTTTCAGTGAAGGCAGGACATCGGTGCTTTGACTGGATGTGTCAGGGTGATGTTCCGGACACTTCCCAGGGGTCATGGCTTGGTGGATCTGCTTGGGTGCTTTTGGCATCAGTTTTATGCTGGGTTTGGAGCTTTTTGATATTTTCGAGCATGAGTCTCATGGGGTGGCTCACGGGTTGTAGTGGGAGGGAGCGATACCTGCCCCGTGGTCGGTCTCTGTCATGAAGTACCCACACCGAGACTGCTCTCCAGGAGAAAGATGTTTTTCCTGGCCGGGGTCTGTGTGTGTCTCCGGCAGCTCCCGAGCTTTGCTCCAGGCACGTTTGGTGCCAGCCCAGCCCTCGCTGGCAGGGTGAATGCCTTTGTGGTAAGCAGGGGTGAGTTTTAAATAATTATTAGTCAAGAAAGGGGCTAATTTAATAATGAATAGTTTGACTAGCTCTTTTTGCAGTAATGTTGGAAACAAGTGTCACCTGCTGTGACAGAAAGCCACTGCTGTAAGAACACTGCAGTTACTTATCTCAAACTTCAAAATGAGCTTTTCCAACTTTCTCTTGCTGGTGGAGAAAAGTGGAAAGGATTTTACATGAATTAATGCATCTTGATCAGTGTTTCCAGCAGGAGCTGAGTACCAGTTTGTTACAGTATTTGAGTGGGAGGAAAGAAATGTGAATTTGTAAGTGAAATAAAACGGGTGAGGGGGGGTAAGGTACAGGCAGGGGAATGGGGGAGACGAGAGAGGAGAGTTTAACATCGGGATCTGTATTTTCCTTTTGTGTGAGGTTCTGTGGTTGCGCCATCTCACGATCTCACGTGCCATGAATTCTCTGCTTTGAGAAATGACAGAAACACAGAATTTAGGTTTTGAGCAAAAGAAGGCTGGTGTGTTCTTAACAGGCAGGGATTTTTTGCAGTCTGAGGTCACGTTCTGGGCAATGCCGGATGAGACCAACCTGGAGGATTTGCCCTCAGTCCTTTCACAATAACGTAGAAATAATTCCGAGTGAGTTGCTTGTTCAAAGGATTTGGTTTTGAAGCTCTCTTTGTGCCTGCGTGGGAGACGATGGAAATGCCTCTGTGCTGGCAGGAGGCACCATCTTCTGGGAAGCCTGACTGACGTTTGCCGCTCGGAGGAAGGCTGGCCCGGATCCCGGCAGCCAGGGCTGCAGCCGGAGCAGAAGGCAGCCGGCAGGCTCGGGGCAGAAGAAGGTCCCGGTGACCGGCTTCTGGGGAGATGCCGGGTGTCCCCAGTGCTTGCCCCGGGGCTGGCAGAGTCTCTGGCGAGGTAAAGCTCCCCCCCAGGGGGCTGCAGTCAGTGAGCACGGTGGCCTTTCCCCCTGCCCAGGGTGCGCGGTGCCTGCCAGGGAAGGGTGGCTGTTTCTGAGACATAGACTTGCTGACACGTGAAGTGGGAGCCTGGAGATCCAAACCGGGGGCTGTTTGCTGGCTGGGGGGATGTCCATCGGCCGTGAGCGGGGCAGGACACGCAGGACGCTTGGGGCACGTCCAGCCATGCCTCCTGCGGGAGCAGCTGCCCGTGGCCCCTCTCCATCCCCTGGGTGGGCAGGAGAGCCCACTGAAGGTCTAGGAGTGTCCATGGAAACTCTGTGTGGAGCATTAACATCAGTATGAAGATAAGCAGCACTTTTCTGGATGGGGTTTTTCAGCAGTTGGTAGAGGAGCGTGCTGGGACACTATAGAGTAACTGTGTAGGGACGTGGTGGAAACAGGAGCTGGTCAGCAGGCCGGTCGTTTGGGTCTCTGTTTTCTTAAACCCATATCCAATGACGTCATCTGTGTGCTGATTCCCACTGTGCTTTCCCATTAGCTTTCTGTGTTGGTGACCACAGAATCATGGACCGGTTGAGGTTGGAAGGGACCTCCAGAGGTCATCTGGTCCAACCCTCTGCTCAGGCAAGGTTGCCTAGAGCCAGTGGCCCAGGACATGTCCAGATGGCTTTTGAAGATCCCCAGGGATGGAGACACCACCACCTCCGTGGGCAGTATTTGTAGGAGAGCTGTCTGAGCTGTTTGGGGGAGCTGATCTGGGTTAAAAATACCCGCCTGCAAAGAAGGGGAGGGCGATGAGCAGGTGGCACCTTGGCACCCTTGGTGCTGCTGAGACAAGGATACGTAGGACCACAGCCTCCAGAGAGAGACGTGGTCCAGCCTTTCCCCCATGTCCCCACTCCCACCTCCAGGGCACAGACAGGAGCGGGACAGAAGTTTGATCCCACCTCTGTGCCAGGGGAGGCACAAGCTCGAGTTTTCCCTCCCACGTGTGAGCGTGTGGAGCAGCATCACAGAGCTCGCTGCCGGTCAGCAGCTTGAAAGCACGGTCTGGGAGAAGATGAGTAAATCCTTAATGCTCACCCCACGGCACGGCCAGCTGACACGGGGCAGAACTTGCCCTCTGGGGTTGTACCAGCAGGGTAAGACGTGGTACCAGTAGGTTAATGACCAGGTAACGTCTAACCTGATGGAGCAGTGTGCTCTTCTCACGTTCAATACCAAGGCACAGATGGAGGAATTTGGTTTGTTTAGTGCTTGTGTTTTGAAATTAAGTTTTATTTTATCTAGTCTTTAGCATGATCCATTTCAAAGTATGTAAGCGAGGTTTTGATTTGGTTCCTGGTTTGATCCTCTTGAAACTGGAGTCAAGAGCGAAACACTTTGAAAGCCCAGGAAATGGAGTGTTCATTATTTATCTTTTGAGATACTGTCGTTTTTCCCAGCAAACATTATTGGGTTGTTGCAGATTCACGGGAGCGAGTTGCCTGCACAGAGCCTGTGCTGCGCAGTATGGCTTCTAGAACATTTTGTTTTCAGTTTAGACAACGCTGAAAAAGTTGAGCTCAGCCCTCCAGGAGTCCTAATTAGCTCCATCAGCGTATGTGCACCGAAATCATTAAATGTGTGTTGTTGGGCTTAGCTAAGGAGGAAGGAGTATCAAGTGCCACCTGACTGCACATAATTAAGTTTAATGCATGAAGAGTTAATCCTGCTGTGTATTAGAATTTGTGCCCTCTCAGTGTGAGCTCTGTATTTCTCAATACACAAGTATTAAAAGTTAGTAGGAATTAGCGTAAGCTGTTTGCTATTGAGCTGAACAATTGGGTTGAATTGAGCGCTGGACTCAGGTTGTGCGCAATACTATTATTAGCACTCGTTTTCCTGAGTAGGTAATGATTGCTTCGACCTGCTACGGGAATGGAACGGTGCGGTAATTAATCCACTGCATACGGCAGGGCAGGTTTTATTCCGTGATCGGCATCCCTCTTACTTGGTGTGAATCCCCAAGAGCCAGGATCCCGTTGCAGAGGGGGCCCCGGGTGCTCTGCCAGCCGGCTGTCTGAGGCGCTGCCGGAGGCGGCCGGCGTTCACCCCTGTGATGGGAGTCTGGCTCAAGGCTCATCCCCGGCGCTTAACGTGACTGAACACGGGACTTGTGCTTTTGATGCCATGAGATGGGCACCTTCCGGGGCTGTACCAGGAAAATCGTCTTGTGAAAGTAATTTCGGAAAGCCTCCTGCAGAATATCATCCCTGAGCTCTACTGCTGCCATTGGGAATAGAGTTGCGTTTGGACCTTAGAATTCCCAGCCGATGTTTGTGGAGCTCTCTTGGTTATTCCTGTCCTGCGTCCCCGCAGGGCTGCCCGGCGAGCCCCGAGCTGTGCCAGCGCCTGTGATCCGACATCCCGCGCGGTGTCTGCCGAGGGTGAATCCCTCAGTGGCAGCTCCCGGGCACCAACCCAGGGTCCCTCTGCTCCCCGGCTGCGTGATGGTCTCAGACCCCCATTTTTTATCATCGGTTCCAGAGCTGGTGTGGTAAAGATTTCTTGCTTTGTACTTTGGTTTCACGTGCCACTTGTTTCTTCTTAGTTGAGTCCCGTTTCCCAGAGGCTGGAGACACCCGTGCGATTTCCACGTAACCAAGCGCTGGCAAGTGCCACCTCCGCAGAGCGTGGCAGGAACAGAGACCTTGAACACAGCCCCTGTTCTCTGCTTCCCAGAGAGGAGAAATTGATGTGGACCCAATAGACAGCAGCCTGGGCATATTATGGCTAACAGCTTGCTGGAGAACAGGCCTCAGCAAATTGCATTTAATTTGGAGATGTGTAAAAACAGCAAATTAAATGTGCCAGCAAAAAATTTCTTTTTTTTTTTTTTTTTTTAAATGTCATGTTAAAATCTGTTTATTAGGGAGATATGTAGGTAAAGAAAAAAGAAGGCAAGAAAACCACAACCTGCTCCCCCCTGCAAGGCAGAAGCAAAACCCTGGGGGCCGAGGGTGGTCGGGCTCCAGGTGGGAGGGAGTTTTCTCAAGCTGAGGTAGCGGCTTTGGAAAACTTGGGTTCCTTTGCAATTATCATTAAGGCTTTGTTCGTGATCTGTGGGAATACCAGACAAAAGTCGAGTCTATTAATTTTCTTGCTGGGTGTGCGGTTTATTAAAAATGTAAAGTCAGGGCACATTGTGAAGACTGTGGGTTTAGCATGATGGAGCAGCATGAAAAATGCAGACAGTTTAAATTTGGCCCATTCTCACGTGGAACAGAGCTTAAAAATGGAAACTGGGGGGGAGGGAAGCACATGAAGTGTATGTTAATTCTTCTATGGGATGGGGATGACCTATTTCTGTAAGTCATTTTCGATTGCCAACTCTAGGCAATGAAAATGTATTTTCTGAATGGTGAATAATTCAGCAACTTTAGAGTGATTAACATAGAGAAGGAGCTATAACATGAAAGGTGGTGAGCATTCGGAGCAAAGTATGTTCTGTGCAGGAGGGCAGCGCGAATCCTTTGCATCCTTTAGATTCTGCGAATTCACTCAAAGAACGTTCCTGTTGAAGGAGACAGGAGGCTTAGGCTTGTGCTCGTCCTCAGGATGGAGCGGGCCTGAAGACCTGAGGATCTGAAGCAGTTTGTAGCATTAGACCCTCCACGGTGGCTTTGTCGTTGTTCAACCTTTGTTTAAATTGTAGGTTGAAATGATTTTAAGAATTAACTTCTCATTTCATGGTTTCCCTTGTACGATAAGAACCGCAGGGTGAACTAAGTTCATGAAAATAAGCAGACTTTATTCCTGATCTAAACCATGTATTTATTACACCGGGAGTTCAGGACACTAAGTGAAACTATTACTGTGGCATAAATGTGAAAAAAATCTATCCTTGTTATATTAGACAGGACTGAAAAATGGTTAATGCTTTAAAAACTGTGCCAGAAAGCCGTAGCTCATCCTGCTCTTAATCCATTTAATGTATGTTTTATTGGCATGTACAGTGCAGAGCTTTACCTGCGCTCACGCAGCGCTGAGCCCCGGCCTTGGCTGGCCAGGCTGTCTAGAAACTTCAAATACGGCAATTAAGTGTGGTTGACAGAATTGTTTCCCCACAGAGTGGTAAAAACTGGCATTAATTATTTTCCTAGTTGCCTTTACCAGAGACCCCCAGAGAAGGTCCTGCCGTGTATCCGCAGGAGCAAGGCAGGAGCGGGATAGCTTTTGCACAGGCACCATGAGCTGTGTGACGTTGGTCTCTCCCCTTCTCTCCTGGAGCCTCTTCCACCCCGGGTGGTGCTGGAGGGGCTGCCAGGAGCAAAAATGAGCGAGAACATTGCTGTCGAAGAGGTGGCCATAAGAACAGCTGGTTCTGGTCCCACCAGTCGGTAGGACCTCTCTCGCGTGTCAGCGGGAGCAGGGCATCGGTGGTGTCCTCGGGACAGAAACCACAGCAAGCGCCTGCTCTTAGGACACATCCTCCTTCCACTTAACTACAGGTTTGCATAAGCTCAGCTGCAAACCCTGCTGGCCTGCCCGTGGTTTCAGAATTCATCAAGCATCGCTGGATGGGCTTAAATATTTTACAGTTCAGATAGAGCTGGAGGGTGCAGTGCAGGTTCTCTTTGCAAGTGTGGAGGCTGAGGAATGCTGCAATATCCATTTTTTATGAGATGGTAGGTCTGATGGGGGAAGGTTGTAATGAAGGAACAAGCCACCGTGCCGTTTCGATGTGTGCAGCCGGTGACAGGTTCTGCAGAGCGTGGCCAACCCTGCCGCACTGCTCCTGCCTGCTGCGGAGAGCGGTCCTGTGCCGAGAGGGGACCCCAGGGCTTCAGCGATTCCCATTTCCATGTGTTATGGCTGATACTAAAATATGAAGATGTCCAGCCTGGAGAAGAGATGGCTCCAGGGAGACCTTAGAGCCCCTTCCAGCTCCAGGAAAGCTGGGGAGGGACTCTGGATCAGGGAGGGGAGCCCTAGGAGGAGGGGGAAGCCTTTGACCCTGAAAGAGGGGAGATGGAGCTGAGATGTGGGGAAGGACTTCTTTGGTGTGAGGGTGGTGAGAGCCTGGC
>JAOXJK010000002.1:39422324-39434342 GCA_025774025.1 Xenus cinereus | reverse complement strand
CAAGGCCAGGTTGGAGGGGGCTTGGAGCAACCTGGGCTGGTGGGAGGTGTCCCTGCCCAGGGCAGGGGGTGGCACTGAGGGGGCTTTAAGGTCCCTTCCCACCCAAACCATTCTGTCATTCTTTAACAAAACTTGGATGAGTGTATTTTTAGCTCTTGGTTTCCATTCCCTGATGAGGGTTCTGTACCTGAGAGTTGCCAGGCACATGATGCTCTGCCTGGACCACTGTGGCCAGGCTCTGGGGCCACCCTTGGCCCCACATCTGCAGCCCCAGGCACGGGGAGCCCCTGGCGCAGCCCCAGCTCAGGGTTCGTGTTCTGTTGGTGGTGGCCGGTCTGAGAGCAGAGAGGGGGTGTCCCAGCATCCCGACGCACTGGTATGGAATTTAAGGTGGACGGCTGGTGTGGCTGTTCTGCTGAGGTGGTTTTTAGAATAAAGTAGTTAAGGGAGGATTTCTCTGAACAGGCTGTGGTAACGTAAAAACTCTCTTGCTGGGTGCGTTAAAAGCATTTATCTGGAGTTACATTTAAGGACAGGAAGTGATGAACTGGGGTCCCATGAGGCTCGCACGCAAACCCATAAAGGGGAAAAAAAATCCTGCATTAAACAAATGCCTAATTAAATTACTTTCTTAGACTTTTAAAAGATTCATCTCTTTCATATACCTTTTAATTTAATTTTTGAGATGGTTCTTGAACTTCTACATCCCCAGTTTTATTACAAACTTTTAAAGTGTTTCCTTCTTTTCTCCTTCCTTGTGTTTTCTACTTCATCCCCAGAGTCCCTTGTGGGTTTCTGGTTCATCTGAAGGAGAAGATGCCTTCTCACGGAGCTCGGAGGATTAGAGCTGGCTTTCTAGAGTAGTAAGAAGTTTCTTCCTGGAAACAGTCTCTTTCTTCATTGGCGGGATTTTATTTCTGATTACTGCAGGTTTCTGCATCCTCCCATGGGAATTCCGTAATTGTATTTAAACTGGCATTGCTCAGCAAACCTTACGCTGCAGAGCCAAAACATATGGCACCTACATAAAACATGAGCGTTTTTCCCGTGGATGGAAGTGAACTGAGGCCGACAAATCCCAAACTTTCCTGTGGTGCTGAGCAGAACAGATCGTCAGCCTTCCCTTTGACACGGAAACAGCAAAGTTGCCTCAAGCTTTGGGTTCAGCCTGGTTTTCGGGAGGACTTTGGGTTCAGCCTGGTTTTCGGGAGGACTTTGGGGTGGGTGCTGAAGCTGGGACCTGCGGCAGCTGGGAGGGGAGAGCGGGGGCCACAGGTTCAGCAGCATTTCAAGGTAAAATACCCAAGGTATTGGGTAAAAAAATCTACATTTTTCAGCAGAGAAAGCAAAACTTCATTTGGAGTCAAACATTTAATTTTGTACAATTACTTATTCTTTTTACCTTTTAAAATGAAAATGTAAAGGAGGTCCTACAGTCCAGAAAGGTACTGTCCAGGTCAGTTCTGAAAAGGTTCCAGAAAAGGAGAGACTTTCCCACCTCCCTACAACTGGGAAAAACCAAAATTAAACTGAGGAAATGAATTCAGTGTTTTAGGATCACCAGCTTTACAACTTTTGCTGGAATAAATTTGTTTAAAAATGTTTCTCTTTACTAAGTTGCTTCCTCTTCTCTGTAGGGTTTTAGCCCTGAACACAATACAACTTAAATATTTTATAAAGCACCTAAAGTCATCCATTTATCATTTATAACATATGTCGCAAAACCAGTAAGTAACATTTAGCAGACGTTTATTGCTAATGTTATGCTACTATAAACATGTGCTATAAAGACTTTTTTATTTTTGGTAAATTGATTTTAGTTACTAGAAATAAAATTTTCTAAGCTGTAGAAGTGGGGGGAAAAAGCAACAAAACAACTAAAGGCTAGAGTATACATCCAGTCTGTCAGCTCGATAAAAGATGGAAGCTGAATTTGGAATTAGGTTTATTTTCTAATGCACAATGCCATGCCTTCAAGGAAGGAACGTCATAGTGCGTTTTAATGGTGATTTTCACCATCTGGGAGGGGCAGTGGTCGGATCACCACGGCCTCATGGATTTAATGGCATATTCAGCACTCAGTTAATTTTTGTGTTGTTCCTGAAGAGTTTGCCTATCAGCTTTACTCTTCCTCCACCTGGGGTTGCTTCTTTTTCCATTGTTTGTTTCCATCCGTGATCAAGAATTCTAATAGAAGGTATGAAAATCGGAAAAATCTCATCTTTCCTTCCCTATATAATCAGCAAAGCTAGTCTGGGCTCAGTAATGCTCAAATACCCACCCGAGGTGGGTACTCTCTGCTCGTCCGTGTGTGTAGCCTGGGCACAGGGGGCTCCAGGAGCCCGGTCCTTCCTCACGCTTCCCCCAGGAGGAGTTTTTCTCCCGGGGTTGCTGCCAGGAGGGCAGAGACTTGTTTTCTCTCCACATCAGCCCTTCCTCGCAGGGTCCTCCTGCGTCAGAACCCGTACCTCGGCGCTGGCTTCTGGAACCCGTGTCTGCCCCAGGAAGCAGGTCTGTGACAGCGACACATCCACGGAACTGGGATAAAAACGGAGTCTTCCTGTCGTTCCTGGCAGGGCTCTAATTAGCAGTCACGATACTGTGATCAAACGGCTTCAGCTCTGCTCTACTTTAGACTCGGTGCACTGGAAGAGTTTGATCACTTACCAGGGAGGTTTCATTCCAGCTGGATATAAAGTTTTCCCTGACAAATTTAACATATGGTTCTGTCCCGGGAAGCCTGCAGTCACCGCTCGTGGGAATGGATGAGCTTGTGTCCGCGGTGGAGGAGGCTGATTGTGTTCGGGACATGGCTCCTCCAGCCTCTCCACGGGCAGAGCCCCCGGCGCAGGTTTGCTTTTGGTGCTGCCTCTGCCACCCACCTCCTGCCCTCGTCCCGCTGGT
Source organism: Xenus cinereus (assembly GCA_025774025.1). NCBI lineage: Eukaryota > Metazoa > Chordata > Aves > Charadriiformes > Scolopacidae > Xenus > Xenus cinereus. Next base: position 39,431,438 of record JAOXJK010000002.1, on the reverse strand, counting down.
GGTAGGAGGGGGACACGGTGGCCTGTGACATTCAGTGTTCGGTAGCCGTGGGTCCCAGGCCCGGGAGCCATGAGGGGCTCTGCCCACCATGGGCTGATGAACAACCAGCCTTGGCTTTGTCACCGAGCGATGAGACCTCCTGTGCGGGGACGGCTCCGAGGGGACCCCCGCAGCGTTTACACGGGTAGTGGGGCGAATCCCGACATAACCTTTGCTGCTCCAACACCAGGGCTCTGTAATTCGCCTGGGAGCTGTTTAACAAGCGATACCACCATAAAACAGACCATTTGGCACAGAGTTTTCCCGAGGGGCAGTGCCCTTCTAGAAATGCTGGTCAGACACGTGGGGGCGTGGAGAAGCAACCGTCTTTGGAATTGGCCTGGGGGCGTCAGTCCCGTGTTTGGGGTGGTGGTGGGGGCCCTGGCGTGCCCCGGGGCGAGGGGAGGGTCACCTCTCTGAGCGCTGTGCCTTGTTTGCCCATCAGCCTGTGGATGAAAAGCCCATGCTCGTCTCCCTGCTTTTGGCCAAGACCCCGTGAGCTCCTGTAGTGCTCGCTCATCTGCACCAAGGCAGAGCTGGCAGGGAGGTTAATGAACAACCCGTTCGCCTCCCTGGGTTGTTATTGCAGAGTGACAAGGTTTTTTCTAACAGAAATAGCCTTTGTAAAGCATACAGAACATAGGAGCCAAGGTGCTGCGTTTTTCTCCGTGGTCTCCAGTGCCTTCTGGGCTGGTTGATGGAGAAGCAGATGAATCCAGTACGCTCACACTCCTTTGGAAGGGTTCCTGGCCAATGCAAGCAGTATTTCTGCACTAATTAGGGATGTTTTCTGGCCAACGCAAACATTTTTGTACCCAATATCAATAACCCAGTCTTCCTAAAATGACTTTGCAGTTGCTTTGCATGGTGTATTTGATTCCTTATGGAGTTGCAGAGATTCATTTTTAATCATACAATAACTCAATGTTTTTTTGCAAGACTTCAGAGTTGCTTCCTAATAACATGTTTGAATCCTTGGTTTCTAAAGGGGTTCATTTATAGCACTGGGCTTGTATTATACCTTTAATTTCTTTCATTATCTACCAGCATTCCCTGAATTCCTGGGTAGTTAATGCTCACTTGAGTTTCCTGTCAGTCATATTATGCTGTATTTCCATTTTTCTCACCCATGTAATCTTCTCTGTGGATATGAATAGGCAAAACAGATCAGCCCGAGATGTTGGAGACTGAACATATTGCTTGTGCTTTTTCCAGTGACAGAAAGGAAAGCAGTGGTTTCTTGCACCGTATGGAGCTTTCCTGTTAGAGAAAAATGGATGCCTTGTGTTCAGAGTGTCTGGGGCTTGGGGGGGCTGCTGACAACCCTCCCCATCGCCCTGTGCCTCTGCTCTCCATCAAGTCTGCATCTCCTTCTGGTTTTCCCCCCATGTCGCTTTACCTCGTCTCTAATCACAAATATCACTTTTGATCTCCCCAATCTTCCTGATCTTCCCAGTTCACTAGGTTCATCCTCTAGTTTGAAAGCTTTTTCATATTTTTTCTATCCTTTTCATAGAGAAAAGGAGGCTGAGGGGAGACCTTCTTGCTCTCTACAACTCCCTGAAAGGAGGGTGTAGCCGGGGGGGGTCTGTCTCTTCTCCCGAGGAACAGGCGATGGGACAAGAGGAAATGGCCTCAAGTTGCGCCAGGGGAGGTTTAGGATGGATATTAGGAAAAATTTCTGAGTCTTAAGATTTCTAAGCTGTGACTCGCTTCTCTGTGGGCTGAAACTCTCGGCATTTTGTGGCAGCTTGTGGTTGCTGTGGCCACATGTTAATGTTTCTGCTTCAATTACCGTGGCGCTTTCTTCCAAAGTGAGACTGCAGTCATATAATGGGTAGACAAATGCTATTAATTATGCCAACATATAGGATTACATTGATAGAAAGCGAATGTTGATCATGCCATACTCACCCTGCAAATTTGCTGTTACAATACAGCGTTTCTTAGGTCTTTAGTGTTGTAGAGAGCCATTCTTGGAGTTAAAACTTCCCTCTTTTTATTAATGAAGCTGGAAAACATGCAAATAAATAGTGAAAGGTTGACTTGATCCTTGAAATGCGATTTTTCGTTTTCTGTTTTCCCCAGATTTGAGGATATTGGATCCCGGGTTTACTATCCATTTTTTTCCTGCTATTGCACACTAAGACCAGGTCCTGACGTTGACCCTCACTGGGTGCCCACTGTGTATCTGAAGTTTTATGGTAGTTCTCTCTTGCCGTACTTTTAGGTATCTTGTAAATAAATGCAGAATAAACGGTGAAAATAATGAAGACGTTCATAATTTTAAGATAGTAAAGAAAAAAACCCTCTCTTTTCGCATCTTACATTGAAGCATGCTTGTCCTTCTGTATGAAGAATTTTTGCAGAGAAACATATTCTTCATTCTCTTTATTTCACTGGAAAATAGAGGCTGTGTGTCTAGTCTGCTTTATCACACAGTACATTTTGTGACTATAATGAAATCTTAATTATAGAGAAGTCGGTGCACCTGGCACTCCCTTGTGGAGGGGGCTGGACCAGGCTGCGTGAGGTTTGGTGAGGTCCAGCAGCCGCATGAAACCCTGCCATCCTGCTTTTCATGTGTTCCTGGAGACTGAGAACAAAACCACGCCAAACTGAGCAAATTCAGGTCACGGTATTTATCTATATTTGAGATTCATGGTTTGTCACTTGGTGCCAGGGAGAGTCAGGAAGAGGTATGTCTCTGGTGGCAAAACCCAACGTTTTATGTCCAGCAGTTCCACTTATCTGCGGAGGTCCTATATTGATAACGAGCTGTTAGAGGAGTCAATAGGGATAATTAGCATAGGTTTTTCATGAGGAGCTAACAAAATACCCATCGGGGCATTTCAGCATCACAGATGGCACTGGATTATGGTGTTACCAACAAGTCAGCATCCTTGTGGCATGGTGCTGAGCTCCCTTGTGTTTGTAGATCACAGATGGGAATGGAATGGAACGGAATGGAATGGAGTAGAATAGACTATTTCCATTGGAAGGGACCTACAACGATCATCTGGTCCAACTGCCTGACTAGCTCAGGACTGACCAAGTTAAAGCATGTTGTTGAGGGCATTGTCCTTAATACTTGAACACTGCCAGGCTTGGGGCATCAGCCACCTCTCCAGGGAACCTGTTCCAGGGTTTGACCACCCTCTTGGTAAAGAAATCCTTCCCAAAGCATCTCAGCTTCTGATGTCCCTCTCCTGGGTTCCTCTGGTTCAGCCTTAAGCCCAAACCATTTCTGCACTTGCAGATTGTGACCATCAGCACGCTGCCGGAGCCCCAGCAGTGGGTGAGCGTGGTCACTGTGTGCAAGCAGCAGATGCCACCTCCTGCTGCCTGCGAGCGTGGGGCAGGAGATCCCCCACTGCCGCCTATGGCTTGGGCTCGTACCTGTCACCCCCAAATAACCAGCTCTTCTAGCTGCGGGTGAAAGACAGCTCTCTCCTGTCGGCTCACAGAAAGTGGAGTCTCTGGAGCATATGTAATCATTCCAGGCAGGTTCGGGATTTCTATTTTAGGGGTAATCACATATTCTGTAGTGATATGTTATCATTTTTAGAAATCCAGTGTGTTGCGCACAGAAAGCAACATGCTGCTACTACGATCTTCCTCAAATGTTGAGATGTGCTTTTTCTTTAATGAGGTTGCTTACTAATTCCTGAAGAAAATAATGAAACTGAAGGAGTCAGTGCGTGTTTGTCTAACGTCATTGAACTTCAAATCAGCAGGCCTGTGTATTTCATTTATTAAAAGTGACATCTTTGCTGATAGGTTCAAGGGCCTGGTGAATATTCATATCTAGATTTGTTTCTTGGCTGATGACTAGAGCATGCTTTCTAGATCACTTGTAGTCATGGATACATGGAAATGACACTTTGGGGTTTGTTTTCTCAGCAGCAATGATTTTCTACACAATATTCCAAACATTATAATAAAGAATTGTCAGAAACTGTCCTCCTGGAGTGATTGCAGATCATGAGCTCTTGCACATGGCTTAACTGCCGAGAAAATGCTGTGGTTTAGAAGTGCTGACTTTAGAAGTGCTGGGTTTTCTCTTTGAGTGTTTCTTAGTGACCAAAGTTCAATTAATGGATTTGCTTGCATGTGAAAAAAATTGGTTCAGCGTTGTGTGTGCTAATGTTTTGGATTTCAGAAAAAATATTTATGAACCAGAGGTAGCTGGGTTGCACATTGCTCACTACAGTCTCTATAATACAGGGTTGGTGGGAAAAGCCTCAATAAAACACTGCCCGTGGCCACAGATTTTCTCCTCCAGGGCCAGGTTTTGTCAGATGGAGGGAGCAGCGACAGTTTGTGGCTCCTGCAGCATCTCGGACAAGCCAAACATGGGCTCCAGGCTTTACCCGCCTCCTTGCCAATGGCCTGTGGCTTCTCAGCCCAAGAACCATCAAGTCCTGCTAAAAGACCCAGAGGGCAGGGGAGCGGTAAGAAGATGACACAGCACCCGTGTAGCTTTGGGAGTCCATCAGAAGGACGGGTCAGCGCTGGTTTCCCCATGTGGTCTTCCATGGGGTCTCCTGGAGCAACCCAGGGAGGAGACACAATGCATCTGTCCTTCAGCGTTGCTTATGGAGTAGGGGGAGATACGTGGTAGGAACTGGCCCAGACTCTGTTTTCAATTTCATTTGGCAAAGTTTTCTGAGTTCTCCTGCAGAAAATGTCCCACAAAAGTGACAATAACAATATTTTGGATATAAGCCTAGCACAAAAGGGTAATAGGAACTCCACGGGCATGTGTGGGCTTTTGATTCATCCTCAGAGATAACAGATGTGCATTTATTTAAGATCTGGGAGTGGGACTCGAAATATTTATAGTGAATTCTTTGCTCCCACTCTTCCTGTGTGATTTCGGTCTCCACTGTCACACGGGTTCAGTGCTCTCTGACCACCTCGTGCATCATTCCCGCTGCAAATCCCCAAGCCCCTGCCAAGCATTTCTATGTGCAGCCTCCAGAGCTTTCTGGGAGGAAATGCTGAGAGTCCCTGTGCATGGTCAGTGTCTCATGGTAGAAAACCAGGGTGCAGCTCAGTCCCCGTCATCTCAGTGCTGTCCTGCGGAAAGCCCAGATGCCGGAGTGAGGGGCTGTTGGATGTGGACGAGGGGTAGGGAGCCGGGCACGGGGCGCACAGCCGGGGTGTGTGGGGCTGGTGTCCCCCCTTCTGCTGCCCTCCTGGTTTGTGTCGCTGTGAGACTTCTCCTGTGCTGACATGGGCCAAAGCTGGATTTTAACTCCTGCTAAACCACTTCTTTAGTAACCACATCCAACCTGAGTGCCAGCGACTTCAAGCAGGTAAAAAGACACTGTTGAAACAAAACCAGCTGCTGCCCCGCATCTTCCCCGAGGGGGGGGACTTCTAATAAAAGCTTGGCCAATGCTCTTTAGCTGTCTCCTTGTCGTCTTTTTAAATGTAAGATCTTTGCAGTAAAGCATTTACAAATTTAAATTCTTTTTTCTTTACCTTGTAGTGAACTTCGACCACTTCCAGATTCTCCGGGCGATTGGGAAGGGAAGCTTTGGCAAGGTAGGCTTGAGCCCTCGGCCTGGAGTTTGCTTGTGTGTCTTACCAGGTGCCTGCTGTTATGTCCTGATGGTTTATTGAAGCAGTAGTGGTGCTGAAATAGGCTATTTTTATGGTTAGATGATGGCTGCTGAGTAAACACAGGAAAAACGTGTTCAGGAAAATACCTTGTTGCCACTTGGCATTGCTTTAATTCTTGGCATCTTGGTGAAACAGCTGTATTTTAAACTGCCAGCACAATTGTGACCGTTTCATGGCAAGTATTCATCATGTTTTCTGTTTCCTGAGGGGGTTTCTAGGTTGTGAGGGGGGGCAGTAAGTCAGGGAGGTGTTGGAAGTTGTTCTGCGTGATTGACTGAGCTGGCACGATGCGGTCAAGAGGGTTCTCTGAAGCCCTGAGCTGTTTTCCCACTCAGAACTGAGCTATGCTGAAGAATTTTTGTTGTTTATTTTTAACAAGTTTTTTTTTTGCCAAGCATGTGGGAGAAGGTGGGAGGTGATGATCAAAAAAGCTGGATAGCTCTGAAAATCAGTTACTGGTTGGTTTCCTAGTTTTATTCCTTTTTCATTCCCCTTTTCACTGACTCTCACTCAGTCCCTATGTAGATAACTATTTGCTGTCACAGCATTTTACACCATTTCTTTGCACTGCAGGCATGGGGTTTGGTGTGTATGTGTGTGTGCACGGGCGTGTGTCCTTGCACACACGAGGCTTCATTATATTTGTCCTGTTCTCTAGTTATTTTGTCACCTGCATTTTGCAGTAGTTGTGTCTGTTCAGCTGAGACGTCTGCACCCCATGGAGAGCAAGAGCTGTAGGAGCCATGACCCTGGTGACAAGTCATGAAAATTGCTGGGTTTGGTTGTTGTCATCTTCTCGTGTGATGGCCACGTGGTATGGGGCTTTGTGTTGGGGCAGGACAGGGAAACGGCCTTTGAAATTGTGCAAAATGTGCAATATCGAATTTGTGAAGTAGCATAGACTAGTCCAGAGGACAGTCCTGGCCATCTTGGCCGGTTTCTCCCATCCTGCTCTGACCAAAAGCTCATAGTGTGAGGGCAGGAAAAGCTGAGTCTGGCCCAGGAGATGGGCTGTGCTGCCCTTTGCTTCCTCACTCTGCCCATTACAGCCCTAACGAGGCAGCATCACGCCGGGCGATGGCCACCTGAGCAGCCGGACCTGCTGCCTTCTGTGCTCAGAAACTTTGTTCAGATGCTCAGAAACTTTGCAAAAGCAGAAATTCCTCAGGGGATCTGAGACCTGTTTGCTCAGAAGAGCCCAAATTTACACCAATTACTGAAAATCTCTTTAAGTACTTAAAATGTATTGAGTAGCATCAGTCTTGAGAAGCGGTACAGAACTGCAGCCCAGTCTCGGTGAGGTAGAGTCCAGCTCTGCTTAGTGTCAAGAGAGTGGACACAGTTAGTCACAGTGCTGCTGTTAGCACTGCAGGCTAACGAAGGTGTCGCTGCAGCCTCAGCTGACGAACACCGTGCTGTCTGTTGCACCGTCCTGGTGTGCTCGGGGCACAATCTACCCACGTGAATTCCCACCTGGCTTCGTTGTGAGTCCACGTGGGATCAGGGTAATGGAGATGTAATACCAAGCAGTGTGCGAGTCAGGGAGAGGGTGGTTTTAAATAGTCACCCATATTTGCAGCCATGTCTCTTGGGCAAGAAGGGGCGAAAGCTGGCAGCAGAGTTATGTCAGGTGGCTGAGGTCGTATTAGGTGATAGAGAATGATTAAATACAAGCTCAGGCCCTTCCTTAGGGCAGTGCTGTAAAGGTAGAGCAAAGAGCAGAGGAACGTCTCCCCGGATGCTTCTGGCAACAAAGGAAACTCTCAGGATCTTGTGACTCCTGCTCATTGTCACAGACCAAAACCTGACTCAAAACCTTACTAGCAAATAGCAGCTAACTTTTTTTCCAGCTCATATGAGAAGACTCATACTTCCAAATGTAAACTTTCCAGAGAAAAGAGGGTTTATTCTGTCAAGCAGCAGCACTTGGTGCTGGAAGATTAATTCTGCTCAGAACGTGAAAAGGAGAAAAAAATATTCTTGTCCCAGGGCAGGACCTTCTTGGCTTTGAAGAGAGCTGCTCCTGGGGACTGCTTCCTTTTCTGTTTATGTTAAAGAAAGGTTAAGTCTAGCACGTAGCAGTCTATCAGGCGTCAGAATTGTATATACACTTTCAACAAAATGCCGAAATGATTCATCTGTCATCTTTCTGGATAATTATGTCAATATGCTAAATTTCCTTTGATACTGAGAAAAGCTTTTTACATTTACAAAGTCATTTACAACTCGCATTTAATTACAGAAAATGTAGAACTACCTACCTGAAAACCGTTATTTGAAATTTCTGAGTAATTAAGTTGCTTTGGTTGATTTAAGCCCTCTCGGCCCACATTCAGGAAGGTATTGAGGAGCCAGTGTCCTGTCCATCTCAAAATGGGGGTGTGAGCCCTCAGCGAGTGACCTGGGACATCGGTGCCATCGCATGATGTTGAAGTGATGGGACCTGGGAGGGACCTGCCCACTGGGTTTTTTGGCGAGGCGTTTGCTTTCCACTCTGGTTTCGTGCACCCCTCAGGACAGAGTATGTTTTAGTGGGAAATTCACACTGAGTTTCATTACACTGCATGAGAGAGACGATGAGACGCAGAAGCCTGAGAAGGCATTGGTTCCATTGCAGGTATCCTGACATCTCCCTTCTTAAAAATTGACCTCTCCTGGCTTTACTCTTTGGCTGTTCAACCAGGAGGCAGTTGAGGGGGTGTTTGCCCCTGTCTTCCTCCTCCCACTCGGGCTTCCCTCTCGGTTCTCCCTCAAATCAGCCGCCACCACCTTTTCCAAGCGATAAAGAACTGGATAGGGTTATGAGAATTCATTAATTCCACTTTACTGCTGTGAAGAAATAAAAACATATCTGAAGTTCTTCAGCGTGGATTTATGTCTTTGTCTGCTGTTGGAATAGGGATTAAACCAGGCGATGAGGGCTGGAATGAGCAGCAGCGTGAAATGAAATTTTCCAGAAAGAAGAAATAATTCTGAGGGCAGGTGGGCCCATGCAGGCAGCCCACGAGGGCCTCAGGGCATTGCTTTAATTTTTCTTCTTCAATCATAGCATCATAGAATCACAGAATACTGGGTTGGAAGAGACCTGAAGGAGCGTCTGGTCCAACCTTCCTTGGCAAAGCATGGTCTGGACAAGTTGGCCCAGAACACTGTCCAGCTGGATCTTGAAAGGGTCCAATTATGGGGAATCCACCACTTCCCTGGGGAGATTGTTCCAACGCTGATTGTTCTCCCTGGGAAAAATTTTCCACTTGTTTTCTATTGGAATCTTCCCAGGAGTAACTCATACCGATCACCCTGCGTCTTTTCCATGAGACTCCTTGTGAAGAGGGAGTCTCCATCTTCTCCATTTTTCTCCCTTCAAACACTGGAACGCAGTGATGAGGTCTCCCCTGAGATTTCTTTTCTCAAGGCTGAACAAACCCGGTTCTCTCAGCCTTTCCT
>JAOXJK010000002.1:39403036-39421985 GCA_025774025.1 Xenus cinereus | reverse complement strand
CTGGAACGCAGTGATGAGGTCTCCCCTGAGATTTCTTTTCTCAAGGCTGAACAAACCCGGTTCTCTCAGCCTTTCCTCACGTGGCAGCTTCCCCGTCCTTGGATCATCTTGGTGGCCCTTCTCTGGATCCTTTCCAGCCCGTCCACAGCTTTTTTGTGTAGCGGGGACCAAAACTGAGCACCGTGTTCCAGGTGTGGGCTGACCAGCGCTGAGGGGAGTGGGGTGATGACTTCTGTGTCTCTGGGGGTGATGCCCGTGGAGATGCAGCCCAGCACCACGTTGGCGTTCCCACAGCAGCCCCACTGCTCACTCGTATGGAGCTGCTTGTCCCCCAGGACCTCCAGGCCCCTGTCTTCAGAGAGACAGAGCTTTTTATCTTTATTTTGAGCAATTTGTGAAGTTTTATTGGGACCTGTGAAGCTTCAGGGAAACCCGTCTGGTAGCAAAGAGGTTTTGATGGTGGGAGGGCCTGGAGAAGAGGGATCCCAGACAAGCCCCCGGCCATCTGGTGGCTGTGGCGTGCGTGGCTGTGGGTGGGGATTGGGCAGGAGCCATGGCAGAGGATGGGGTGGGTGATGGCCATCATTGTCACGGTGGGGCCGGTGTGGAGCGTGGCAGCTGCAGGTGGAGGGGTTGGCCTCCGTGGCTGGTGGGGGGACCTTCCCTGCTCCCCAGGGTGGCTTCTCACCAACCCTTGCCAAAGAACATGCACTTGCAGGGTGGTTTGCTTTGCAAAAGTACTTTATGATTTTGTTGCTTTAATAATTCACACAGCTTGAAGCTGGGTATAGAAAAGCTTTAATCCGTTTTCTAAAGGTCATAAATGCCCAGCCAGGAGATACACCGTAAATAAAACTCCCTTATAAGTCTAGTCTCAGCTGAATCCCTCTTTGATATCAACACAAGCTCGATCCTTGGTCTTTTTTTTTTCTGCCTTTATAAATGTTGGATTTTTCCCCAAAAAGAAAGGCTAGTAACATAATCCTTTGATCTTGAAATACCACGGGATGGTTTTTGCCCTTGTTTTTCCCTCTGCCTGTCCCGGCGCTGGCGCGAGGCCCAGGGTTTGTCAGGGCCGCGGGCAGGGTCTCCAGAGGCGCGTCCCTGCCGGCCATGGCCCCGTCACGCGCTGGCACGTTGGTGACAGCCCCGGCCCCCTGCTCCCGGGAGGCTGCAAAGGTGAAAATACATTGGCAGTGGCGTTTGCTGTGAGGGGACAGCCATGCGAGGGGTGTCCCTGGTCCCGGAGTGTCTGACCCCCTGCCTGCCCCGGCGGAGGGGAAGGCCTGGCTTGCTGCGCCATGCCGGTCCGGCACCCTCCTGCTTGGCCCCGGAGCCACACAGGTTGTTGTGTGGGACACAGCAGGTCCTCTCCAGGCAGGAGATACGCCGTGGCAGGAGCAGTGGTGTGAAGGACGGGCTTCACCATGGTGTGTGGCACAGGAATTGCTCCCCTGGCGGGGGGACATCTGCCCAAATCCCTTGTCTGGTGTTTTTAAAGCACGGAGCACGCGGGGGGTTATCCTCCCTCTGATGCAACCTCCTAGGTACTGTTTAGTGATTTTTTTTTTTTTCTTTCTTGGATGTTGCTGAGCTGTAAGTGTGTCATTGGTAAAAGCCACGGGAGAGAGAACGGCAAAGAATGAAAGGCTGAAGGGACGGTGTGGTCCAGCGCTCCCTCCCTGCCCAGGCCTCCGGCTATGGGGGCAGCAGCAGTGAAATTACAGAACAGAAGATGCTGCCAAATGCCCTGGGGTGATGAGTGAGCAGTGACTTCAGCTGGCAGGAGGGCTGGGGCATGATCCTGTGCACCCCACCGGGGACCTGCTGGGGTTTCTGAAGGATCAGACTTCATAGGGCAGTGATTTATAGTAAAAGCTGCCCACTTTTGTTATTATTGTATACCCGGTGCCTTATTAACATTTGCATTAGAAGCTGCCTGGGGTTTATTTCAGCCCCCGTCATTCCCCATGGGTGAATCACACTGGTGTGGGACGGGAGGTGGGACAGATGCTCCCACCAGCAGCTGGGAGGCTGAGGACAGGAAAGCGGCGTGGGAGAGCGGCGGGTGGAGGAACCCCTTCCACCCAAAGACCAGCTGGTGGCCCCTGGGCCACCCCTGCAGGTGCTGTGGTGAGCGGCATGGCCTCCCCTGGGGCTGGGTAGCTGCTGCACAACCAAGAATTAAATTTGTGCATGAGTCAATCTCTCACCTTTACCCACTACAAACCAACCCAGAGGTTGTTCTCATTGGGTCTGCTCCACCTCGTGCTTGTGGAGCTGTTGGGAAACTCCTTCCTCCTCACCTGAAGTTTTGTCATTTTCTCTTGACAAGTCTTTTGCTATCAAAGTGCACCAACACCGAGAGGATCTCGTGTCTTGTTGCCAGAACAAAGCTCATCTCTACTAACTCACGCATAGCAGCAAAGCCTGATTTGCTGAGATGAATTCATGAGTATTCCCTGGTGGCTAATAATATGGTTTAATTAATGATGGAGCCTTTTCCTCCGTCTGGATCTCTCTCTTTTGTGTGTCTGGTTTTCACAAAGCTGAGAGGGACTTTTACATCTTTGAGATGTCCATCCGTCTGTAAAATCTGGCTGAAACTGGCCAACAGTCCTAGAAGTGGGTAGGGGTGAGTGTGAAAAAAATAATCCCGTAACCTGATTTTCTTAGGAAAGCAGACAGCAATGTTTAATTCATGAAGCCGTCAGCAGGCCCAGCAGACTGGATCCCCCCTGGCGTGAGCCTGTGTTGTAGTGCAGCACAGCTCCTCGAGTAACCGGGGCCCGGGCTTTCGGGAGGAGCGGGTCTGGGTGTGACACCGCATCCTTGTCCCCTCCGTCCCTGCCGGGGCTGGCACCACCGGCAGCGGGGCAGGGGGTGCGTGGCCGTGGTGGCCAGAGGCTGCTGTCACCGCGGGGAGCGCTGGTCCCGGCTTCCCCGTAGGACACGGCGATGCAGAATGTCACAGTGCTGGGGGTGACACCTTGGAGTGTGCCAGGATCTTTGTGTGTCATAAGTTGGCGGCATGATAAACTGTCACTAGCAATTGTGGTGGTGGTAAGTGATGGCAAAGGGAAGGACACAGGGTGCTGAATGGTCCTGTCCCCTGTTTCTTTGTTCTCAACTCCCTTTCCTTCTTTAATGTTGTTGGCCCCAGGGATGTCACTGGTGCCTCTGGTATCCGCTCCTGAGATGTTCGGTGCCTTTTTTTCTCGTGTTTTTTCCTTCCCCTATCGCCTCTGAACTTAACAAAATGAAGAAAAAAAGAAACATAAAATATAAAATATTTTAAAGTTTTGTATAATTTTATATAAATTCTTTTTAATTTTTGAAAAAGCTAGCATGAGGTGAAAAGGAAGAAGGATTCCTGTGTTTGTAAATGCAACATCAAACCAGCCTCTGTAGACTCGAGGTTGCCAGCCAGGCAGTGCGGTGAGGTGCAGTGATGGCCAGCAGGTTCCCTGGGACCGGTGGAGGTGCCCCTGGGCCTCTGGCCACCCACACCCCTGTCCCACTGCGCCTGCTCGCAGCCCATGGTGTCCCTCTCCAAAAACCTGTCTGTCCCCGGGCGATGCATCCTTATGGTGAGAGCTTCCTGCAACAACAGACGCTATTCCCTGGCACAAACCAGCCTCTTTAATTGCGTTGCAGTTAATGAGTCTGAAAGGCACGGGGTGGGCAGGGGGCACAGCGGTGTTGGGGCAGCCCCGCGACGTGGCTGTCACTGGTGCCTTGTGCCAGAGGAGGTGTGTTGCTCTCTAATCACACTGCCATGTGAAGAATCCTCTTTTCATTGGCTCTGCTCTGCAAAGCAGGGATCTGTGGGTCAGGTAGTTCCCGAAAATGGTAGAGGAGGTGGAGAGTGTGCTGTGCCCGAGCCAGCCCATTCTCCCGCAGGTCCCACACCCTTTCTTGGAGCTTTCCCAACCCTGAAGTCACCCAGTAACAGGCTCATATATTGCTTTCCTGCTGCAGTTTGCAGAAAGGTCGTTAGTGGGAGGAAGCCTAGACAGCACATCCATAATCCATCTTCCCCATGACATGTTTGTGTAAAGACTATGAAGTTCTTGTTTGCTATAAGGAGTAAAATGATGCAGTACCGTCACAGCGTAGGCAAAAGAAACAACTCCCAGGAGGGCACGGCTCAGTCCTGTGAGCTGGAGGCACGCAGCCAAGCTGTCTTGGGGCATTTTCTCTCTTCTCCACAAAGTCCCCGATCAGAGTCCCACAGTTGTCTCCAGCCGCCCACAATGAGAGTGGCAGGGAAGTCCCTACGGATGGGAATGCCCAGCGTGTTCTCATGTGCCCTTTTGAAAACAAGGTGTTTTTCCAATTACTTGTGACTGTTGCAGATGTTTAGTTATTGTTGTTATTAACCCAAACCATCTCTCTGACACTTTAGGACCACAGACTGGACCCTCTAGGACATCTCTCTGCCATGTTCCTTGCCTGGTTTTCTTGTACCATGTTACCTCTGCCTGGACTGGGTTGGACCTTTAGCTCTTGTTTGTGATCTCCCTCTGCCAGGCAAAACCTGTGCTCTTACATTTAAGATTTTTCAATATTAAATTCTAACATCAAGATGCGCACATGCCACCACCAACCCTTTCCCCGCCCAAGCCCCAAGTGCAATCTCATTTCTAGGCCTCTGGTTGAGGAGACCTTGTTATGGACTGACATCTGCTGTCTGTTGGGTGGCAGATGTCTCTGAATCAGACACTGACCCTTGTTCTCAGAAGGGCCAAACTAATGATGGGGTAAGGAGATGGAGAGCTGAAGGTCTTGGAGGGGATGCTGGATGTGGGAGATCTCCAGGTTATGCTGGAGTCTCGCGGGGTCCCACAAGAAAACCAGCGGGAGAGGAGAAGGCAGAGCAGGGCTGGGTGGTGTGGCTATGGGAAAACCCCACCAAAATGCATTACTGAATTTCATTAGCTATCATCCGTCTGTGAGGACAAAGAGCAGAATATTTTGGCACTTGCTGGGATTAATAATTAGAAATCTGATGATTGTTCATGTAGCCTGACCCCTACGAGGAACCCCAACCCCAGTTGAGGTGTCCTTGGCCGTAAGCCCAGAGGCCGTTCCTTGTCCGTGGCGGTGGTGCCTCTGCCAGTCGTGCACGCCAGGCTGCTGGTCTCACGTGCCATGCATAAAAACCTCTTATTTTTAAAGTAAGAAAAATGTGCCCTGCTTTGCTAATGTTAATTATAAATTTTTCAGTGGCTTACATATGACCAGCATTTGGATCTTTTTTTTTTGTTCTGACAAGCCATCATACAACACACCCCCACAAGCTGGTTAATTGAACCAAGAGCATGGGATGTTTCAGCATCAGATGCAGGATTTGGCAACAATAAAATCGAAGCTACATTGGACGTCAGAGTCATCTACAGGCCCTGAGAAGCTGCAGCTTATGAATTTGGGGTGTTCTGTGAATGCTCATGATTGGACAATCCAATTAGAAACCACTTAATGTCATAAATGATAAGGAACAATGTCCTCTGTTCTTAGGAAATTATGAATATATCAGCACGATGCAGCAAATATTCCCTAAGCTCTTTTATAATAGTTTATTAAAGTAAATACTGTCTGGGTTTACCCAGAGCATTACGGGGAGTACCCGTTCCATCACTCCATGCAGCACCACCATTCAATGATGTCTGCAGAAAGAGACTTTCTCCTTTTCTGCACATGATGTATTTCTTCCTGTGGGTTGGACCAGTGTTCAAAGAAGTCTGGAGTTCACGACTTCCTATTGAAGCGTCTGTGCACTGCTTGAAACCAAATCCCAACCTCATGGTGTTTGTGCAGACAGAAATCCATAAAGCTGTCCCGGGCACAGCTGTGTTCTGGTTTCTCTGTGGTGAGGACAGGCGCTGCCCACAAGCCAGTAACAGGCAATTGAGAGTTCCTCTGTCTCAGCAATGAAGAAAAATTGGACTGTGAGAAATATAAACAGAAACTGGTGCAACTGGTGTACAATTAGCAATAGAAGCTGCTGTCGTAATGATAGATTTGACACAATTGTGGTACAGAGGGACTTGCTGCCTGTGCTGCGCACCAGCAGTCAGCAGCAGCTCCCAGGCTAGACCTGCTGTGGGACGGAAACTTCTCACGGCCAGACTTCCAAGGAAGGGTCTTTCCTGTTGATGAGCATGATGTGCTTTTATTCCTCCCGATTTTCCTGCCTGCCTTTCTCCTTTGAGATTGCATCTTTTACGGGCAAGGTAGTGGTTTGCCTTGTTTCCCAGATGAACCATGGTGATAGATTCTGGGGCCAGGCAAAAAGAGGATATGGAAAAAGTTGTTGTGGAATAGACCTTTTGAGGTGGAGCAGAAAGGTTGTGTGGAAGGTAGGGTATTCTGTGTGACAATGTTTGGGAGACCATGAGGGTGCATTTCTTGTTACCTCTGCTGGGGCTGAAATCTCCTCCCTCCCACGACCACCGCGTTGCCCAGCGTCTGGCTGCCCCGAGCTGCTCACCAGCCAGCTGAGCCCGCAGACACCTCTGGGTTGGGTTTATGCACCATTTCTATTTCATCTCTATTTATGTGTCGTTTCTATTTTTGCATGGCTTCAGGGTTTGGTCTTCTTCTGTGTTAACCTCTGAGCACCTTGTCCTGTGTTCCTGTGCCTTTGGTCCCTGTCCCCATGCTGGCGTGCACGTCCCAGGTGGTCGCTCAGTGGTGATGCAGTCAGGAGATGCTGCTTTACTGTCACGGATCTGAATCTGGAAAGTAAAACAGGATTTTTATTTGTGTTACCCTGACCTATGGAACCGGGTTCTACTGGGAGAGCAAGGACGGGTGGGTAGATACTTGCATATGTCTATATGTACATACCTGCACAAACACACACAGCCTGTGATGGCTAGTAGGTGCTGCTTTCCTTTTGTGGACCCCCAAAGGGAGGAAGCACCAACATTAGGTATTTGACCTACAAACTATTCCTTAAACTGTGTAATGAGCCAGGTCCCCCCGTCCAACAGGACGTGTTGCTGACAGAAGATGTCCTTTTGCAAAAGGGCTGTGGTTTTCCAGGCAGTCTTTATTTATAACTCTTACTCCCTGGGAAGCAAATGAGCCTTAAGGTCTCAATACCTAATTGTATTGTAAAAGCTGCACAATTTGTTGTATGAATCCAGCCAGGTCAGCCTCAGTCCTCATTATTTGTGGTGGTGCTTAAAATCGTTATGTCTGAGCATGTTCCTTACTGGATCTGGGGATCCTGGAGTCGTTTGCTGTAAATACAATGGTCAGCATTGCAGATATACCTTTCCTTTTCATGCAGTGGTTCAGCTTGTGTGAACCCCTTGTGTCCAAGCATGCGACCAAGTCCTGTGTGGGCATGGTGCTGCTGTTGGTTCAGCTGGATGGTGGCGTGAACACCGTCACATCTGAGGCCCCCAGAAAACAGCCGGAATTGTCAGAGTGCAGCATATTGGATATTTTCATGAGTGTTTTCATTCTCTGACTGGCTGGAAATAGCTTCCTGAAAAATTGACCTGCATTATATAGAGTATCTATTTCATCAGGAACCATTTAAGGAAACCAGGAATGCGTATTTGTTGCACAAAGCATGTTGACGTTTTGCCAGTAACAAATGGCGAAGAGCCGCTGCTCTCTCCAGTTTGTCAGAGGCTTGATGGTTGTCTGGCTGCTCTCTGACAATTAATTAATTCAGCTGAGAGCGGTACAAGTGTTTGCACAGACTCAGAAAGCCTGGCTGGGCTGCGGGGGATGCGCTGGCTGGGTCCCTCGCACGGAGCACCCAGCGCCGGGTTAATGGTTGGACCTGATGATCTTAAAGGTCTCTTCCAACAAAAACCACCCTATGGTTCTGTGTGAACATGCCTTGTTCGGGAGCAGAGCAGGGCACGTGCTGCCCCGTGTCCCGCAGACCCCACTGCTCTGTCACCAGTTGTGTCCCTGCTGCTTGTTTCATTCTCTGCCCAAGACTGATGCATTTGGGGTGGAAGAGACAGAAATGACTAATTCTCGTGCCTCAGCTGTGTTCTGCCATTTAGGTACCTGCTCTTTTATTTTGTCTCTATTGCTACATCTTTCTGCTAAATAACTGCTTTTGGCACTTGGGGAAACAAGGAAGCGAAGCATGGGCAGAGGGAAAGGTCAAACTGCTCAGCCTGTCATGAGCGAAGAGCGTCTGAGAAAATGGCCATGAAATAAAGAACAAGTTCTGTGAGCAGCATAAGTAAGAGGATGTGATTTTCGGTGCATTTGAGTCCCTGAATGCTGCTTCCCTCCATCTGACTCCCCACCAATAACAACAATTGTAAATATGCTTTTCTAATCTTTTATACTTTTTTTATTCCTATTGACCCGTCACAGTTGTGATAAATTATATTTTTTCTGCATGATCAGGAATTCTACCTCCTTCAGGAAAACACTTTGGACTGTAAACACATGAGATCTTTTTAAAGAAAGAAAAGAAAGGAAAGGAACAGTATTTATTAAAGAGAAGTCTTTTGTGTCTCTGCTTTTCACTGTCACCTCCCATTTAGTTACTATTTATGTACAAAATCCATCAAGAATCCTTCTGTTAATGTTGTTCACTCACAGAGTTGCAGTAAGATTGTTGTGCTGTATTATTACTTTTGATCTAAAAATTATTTTTAAAAGTAAGTGCTAAAAAATCCTCTAAGTAAAGGGCACCACAGTATAAAATATCTATCTGTTCATGTTCAGCAAATGGTGCAGTTAAACCAGACCATACTGGAGATTAAATAACAACCAGCCCGTTCTTCCCGGCTGCCGTTTAGGAAGGACACAGGAGCTTTGTTCGGCCGACGCTCGTCCCCTCACGAAGTAGTGCCCTACGTGTGCCCCACGTGTGCCCTACGTGTGCCCCGTGCGGAGGTCCCTGCCTCCCGCCGCACCCCCGGGCTCTCGGCTCGGCTCTGCCTTATTTCCTCGGCAGGGAAATACGTTCAGATACAAACTCAAAGGAGAACACTTGTGTAACATGGGAAAACTAGATTTTAGTCCCCTGCTATTATCTTTTGGCTCTTCAGTGAGAGTAGATCCACAGGGTTGTTCCTGGGCAGAGAACTCCAATTGAGACCTTTCTCGGCAGCACCTCCTCTTCTGGGCGATGCTCCCAGGATGGAGGGAGGACGTAAGGCATGGGCAAGCACCGCTGCTGAGTGGCAGCGATGAGCTCAGGTATTGATCTGCCCCTTCCCCGTGCCCTCTGCCATTAATCCAGCGAGCAGAGTTTGCCACGGAATCGATCTGCTTGCCGTTGGGCAGGCAGGGCTGGGTTGGGTGGCTGCTGGCTCCTCTGGGCGGCCAGGCTGAAGTCATAGCAGTGACTCAGCTCGCTAAGTGCTGCCTGACGATCATGGAGACATGCGTGATGATGGGCCGCTCGAGGGATGGTGAGTAACTCGGCAGCATTAATGAGTACAAGCATGAAAGCTCCTTAGATGCCTAATGGGTGAGTTGCAGGAGGAAGATCCTCTTCTCTGCTGTCAAATGCTTGGAGCATATTTCTTCATTCTGGTGATATGATATAATTAAATACTGTTGGGAAGGTTTGATGGAAAGGCTTGTGAACTAGTGCTGTGGCTCCTTGGGAACAGGCTGGAGGCAACCCCTTGTCTGCTGATGACCCATCTGCTCGGCTGAGCTGGTGGGGTGCCCACAGCGATGGAGGAAGGAGACCAGCCAGGAGGAGTGGGAGGTTTGTCCACGTCCATGTGCCCACACTCAGCTTCTGTGCCCTGCCATGGGAAAGGGACCTCCATCTCCCTGGCCCCTACAGCTGTCTCTTCCAGGAGAGGAAGCCAGCTGTGACAGAAATCAGTCGTTAGAAGAATTGCAAGACATTTCTTGTGGAGAAGGGACCTGGCATATTTTGTGTACTGAGTTCCTACATGTGCAGAGGTAGATGCTGGAGCTGCCTGACATTTACTTTCTTGCTTTTTCTAAAGGAAGGGTCAACGATGGTCACAGTGAAATTCATCAGTAGTTAATACAGTTGTGCTAGGCATGCTAAGATGGTCTTAACCACAAATTATCATTAATCCTCTCACTTCCCAGATGATGTTTTCTCATTGAGGCTTTTGCTGTTTGTATACTTTGACAGTTCCTTACTACGGTCTCTGTTGGTGGCCATCCAAACGCTTTGTGTTAAGTGTTGGGTGTGTAGGACAAAGGGAAAATAAAGCTATGTTTGGTCAACTCCTGCAAGGTCTACGTTTGAACTGTTCTTTTTCCCCAGGGAGAGGTACTAGGGATTTTAATGCATTATTGAAAAGCAAATCTGAAGAGATGGGACTTGAATGTGGCCAAACTTCCATCCAGCCAAGTTACCGACTTTAAGCCTGGAGAGGGGAGCTGCGGTTGATGGAGGAATTAATGCTGTGGCAACAGGCACAGTACATGCACAGAGGTATTTGCTGTCAAGTAACGATTGTTTAGAGTTATTCTATTTTCTGAATGCCCGTTGGCAGACCCAACAGCTGATAGTAAAGCTGGGAGGATTTTGTCGCTCTGGCATATTGGCTGTTTTTAGTGAACTGGAGTGAGTGTTGCTCACCTCTGTGCTGCGAGCCACTTTACAATTTGCTGGGATCTTGGGTCTGAGTGTCTGCGGTGTGATGTGCAATACCTTGGGCCTGGTGCTGCAAAACAAGGTCTCTCAGCACAGAGGACCCTCACTAGAGGAGATGCCCACCAGGACACATGCCTTCATAGCAATTTGGTGGTAAACACATCAGAGCAACAAAGCTGATGAAAAATTAAGAATTTGGCTGCTAGTGGCTTTAATTCCTCCTGACGGTTTTGCCCTGTGAAACACGAGTATCCCCTTCATTCTCAGTTGAGAAGTTATACCTGTATTTATTTACCTCAGCGCGGAACGGAAACTTTGGTGCCTGGGAGGCACGTTGTGGCAGCAGCACAGAAAGGAGGACATTGGGCCACGTCGCTCTTGAGGCCATTGCCTGGCAGCGCCGTTTAAAGATGAGCGATGAGGTTTTTCGAAATAGCACAGTGAGTGTTCTTGCCTTGGGATCAGGAAAAGCTTCAACATTAATTTACATTCACAGATTAAATAAAGCCCTCCATTCTTCATTGGAAATAATTAGATTTCTCTCTGTTCCCAAGTTTTAGCAAATATGTAACGAAAAAAATCTTTTCATCTGCCTCTTTGACCAGCGTATAAACCATCACAGAATCTAATCATGGCTGTATGAAAGATAACTCCAAATACAAGATTTAACTCAAAATATTTGTCAACCATAGGAAGATGTACTTTCCACCTTTTATTCAGAAAAGGCTTATTAACTGTAGTTGAATACAGGGGTCCAGATCCTCATGTAAGTCCGTGGAGTGCTACTGAGCTGGAGTAAATGGTGGTGTACCTTTCTACCAAAAGGTAGAAAGGGTTATGGCGTCTTTAGGGAGTTCTGCAGGTTGGTCTGATTTTTTATCATTGTGCTTGAAATAATATTAAAGCCAGAAAAGCCCAGCAGAGACATAAGCATGTGATTAAAGCTACACAAAAATCTAGATGCCGAACAGCCTTTCCGTAGGAAGCGTGACAGCTCCAGAACATGTCTCCCTGCTTGTCCTCCTCCCCGTGCCCAGCAGAGCCGTCTGTGTGGTGGGAGACACCCTTCCCCTCCGCTTCGAGACCTCCCAAGTGAGGGTCTGCTACGCTGTGTCCCGAAGGCCAGCAAACCCAGGCCAGGCCACATCAGAGACGCGTGCCCAAGGCTATGACCAAAGGATGCTCCAAAATCCCTACTTTTTTTTTTTTAAATTTGGTAAAGATACCAGATTTTGAGATATCTGATAGTCCATAATTTCTATCAATCGATGAAACTGTATAGCTGGTGTGCAAGAGGGGAGAGGGTGGAGAACGAGGACAAACAAAACTAAAGAAAAATGCTCCTTTTCTTTTTTTGTTTCTTAGGTCTGTACACTGTCACTGCTCTAGTTTTTCCTTGTTTGTTTGGATTAATGTCTCTCATGAGGTGAAAAAGTCTACCCGTTTTTTGGAGCTGGAAGTCAAATAATCACCCATATCCAAAACTCGATTATGGAAACATCTGCTTAATGTCTGCCGAGATGTTATTTTCTCGGCATGACATTAAAAGGAAGTGGTTAATCTGAACCACCTAAAATTGCTTTAAATCATAGGATTTGGAGCATGTAGATAACATTCTGCATCCCCCTCTCATGAACTCCTACGGGAAAATTGGAAAATATTCCCTCATAGATGCCAGCTGGAGGAACTGGGCTCCCCGAGGTGCCAGTAAGGAGAGCTTTTCCTGCCATGGTTTCAGTGTGCTGGTTGTGTGCCGTTGATGTCAACAGCAAGGCAGAAGTAAGGTTCTGAAAAAAATAATATGTGGAAGCTTAGTTTGGGATGTGTTGTGGTCATGCTCCCAGCTGTACCTATGCGATGTGTTTTACTTCCCTGGTACACAGAGCGCTGGCCACCTTAGCAGGTGATATAAATCCATACGGGTCTGTTGAACTTCAAGGACTGCAGGTTTGCAGGAGATGAGAACATGACCACGCTCTCCAGACTACAAAGCTGAAGCTGCTGGTAAGCTGAGGTGCAACCTCAGACAGCAGGCTTTATTTTAGGTCAGAAGGGGTTCTCGTCTCTAGCATAGGGAACTGAGAAAGGGATCTTTAATGGAAGTGTTGACACGACCTGAAAACACTAACAGGCTTGCTAGGAATAAAAGTTTTATCAGCTGCCGTTACAACGTGGCTGTACCAAGCAGCAGTGCTGAATTAAAGAGGTTTTAATGATTTATGGTGTTCTGACAAACCAGCCTTTCATCAATCTTGTGATAAAGCATAACTTTTCAGCAGGGAAAAAATAAAGTTGTAAGACTCCATGAAAAATATTTAAAGGAGTGAAACATGGGGAGGTGTTTGGAATAGAGAACAAAATCAGCTCTTAAAAACAGGAGAGCAGATTTGTTGAGCTGGTAACCTCAGCGTGGCTCCTGAGGATCGCAGTCGTCTTCCATTTACTGCAACTTTACACCTAGTAATTGCTTTATACCTGGGTAGATTGGTTCTGGTTTTGACCTTTGAGTCTGAAGGGGAGACTGTGTTGTTAAAATACTTGCTGTTATTCTTAGAGATGTAGCTATAAGTGGCTGAAAACATTAATTGCAGAAAAGCTGCTGCAGTATGTGAAGGGCAGGCGGCGAGAGGATGGGGCCAGACTCTTCTCAGTGGTGCCCAGTGACAGGACAAGGGGCAACGGGCCCAAACTGGAACATGGGAAATTCCATCTCAACATGAGGAACAACTTTTTTCCTGTGAGGGTGGCAGAGCCCTGGGACAGGCTGCCCAGAGAGGGTGTGGGGTCTCCTTCCCTGGGGACATTCAAACCCCCCTGG
Organism: Xenus cinereus; assembly: GCA_025774025.1. Classification (NCBI taxonomy): domain Eukaryota; kingdom Metazoa; phylum Chordata; class Aves; order Charadriiformes; family Scolopacidae; genus Xenus; species Xenus cinereus. The sequence goes on along the minus strand of JAOXJK010000002.1, from coordinate 39,408,582 downwards.
ACACGTTCCTGTGCAACTGCTCTGGGTGGCCCTGCTCTGGCAGGGGGTTGGACTGGGGGGTCTCCAGAGGTCCCTGCCAGCCCCTGCCAGGCTGTGGTCCTGTGATTCTGTGATTCTGTGTACCTGCTTGTGCCGTGTGACCCCGTCTGTGAGTGTCAGCATCTCACCCGGACTGGTTGTGGAAGGAGGCAGAAGCAGCGATGTGGGCGTTACACTGGGAAGTGTCCGTCGCTGTGGGGACCACAGCCGCGCAGGGGAGCACCCCAACACAGGGATGCTCTGCCGTGCAGGCTGGCCCCGAGCAGTGCCTGTGGCCCGACCCGGTCCCGAGGCAGGGCCAAAAGCTGGAGGAGATGTGGGAAGGTGGAGGAGCGCTGCTGTCACGGCCAGCAGCCGCCTGCCCGTTGGTGCCACCGAGCCCGGTTCGTCAACACGGCATAAAAGGGAGGATTGCTGCACAGATTGGCGCTGGGACCGCAGCTGCAGATGTCCCATTCTTTCAATTGGGTCTTTGTGTGCTGGAGATAATAGTTGGGAAAAACACTGCCAGAGACACTGCTGTCAAAACTGTTCCCAGAACAAAGTTCTGGATAAATAAGATGCATAATCAAGCAATGAAGGTTTTTGATCGTTTCAAAGTATGTTTTTATTCAGGATCAGACAGTATTATAGTAACGTGTCCCTGCTGAGTGTGGGGTGAGCGTCACGGGTAAGTTGTGTGTGACTGCAGTCCTGCTCCCCCAGGTTGTCTCTGGTGCCCATGGGCTTCAGCCCTAGCCCTTTCCTCTTAAATCTCCTGATTGTACTGCCCTGTGTAGCCGGTAATTATCAGTTTACTTTTAGTTCATGATTCATCTTGTCCGAGGCACGCAGCTTCGTGCTGCCCACAGCTGCATGTCCAGCCGTCCGTCCGTCCGTCTGTCCTTCTGCATCTGCTGGTTTCTGGGTGTTGGGAGAGGAGAATGTCTGCAGAGCCCGGCAGCGCTGTCAGATGGACCCAGCTGCCGGGTCATTGCTTTTGTCAGAGTCAATGTGACTGTGGCCTTTTTAAGAACACTTTTGATTAGATAAATCTGATTTGATAAATGTGAGGTGATTTTTGGCAGAGGTTGTCAGCGGTTCACACCTGATACTACCCATAACTCACGTGCTTTTGTGGCTTTGTAGGAGGTGCTGTTTTCCGTGGGTTGTTAGGAGGCAGTAGCTGGGAGCCAGCACTGCAATTAGAGGGATTAAAGGAGTTTTTGACCAAGGGTGCTGCAGGGGATGGCCTTGGTCCTGGGCTCCTTCCTGGTTGGATGCAAAAGTCATGGACAGGCCCATGGAAAGGAGGTAGATGCTTCCAGCAGAGCTTCATCCAGCTGCTCACCATGGTACATGTGCTTAATGAATTCATGATATTTTAATTACGTCACTGCAAATACACCTAGGAGGCAGCTTTAAGCTTTGCTATCTTTGCTATGTCTAAAAAAAATATACAATTGATTAGCTGGTTTTATCCTTTATGTGTTTATGAGAACTGTAGAACAAGTTAGTATTATCTTTTTAATTACAAGAGTTACACAGATGTTAACTACCAGGCAAAGATAGTATTTCAATTGCCATCGGTGCCATCCTCTTGCAAAGTGGATATGGAGATTGCGGGCAGTGACGGGGCAACCGACGCTGTGCTCCTCCTGCGCAGGCACGGCTCTGCCCATCGCGGCGTTGATTGCCAAGTAGAGTCCTCTCCAGCCCCTCCTGCGCGGCGCGTTGCCCTCCAGCCGACCAGGCAGAGCCGCTTCCTGAAGCGTGGAGACGCTGGAGAAGTGACCCTGTCCTGGTCCAGCAGGTGAGCGTTAGGGGACAGCCTGTCTAGAGGAGAGGGACTTGTTAAAAACCGGTGTTGGAGGTTATTCTTTCAGCAACAGAACAGCAATGCATACATTTCAGTAAACCCTTTCTTATCTGCTTTACTGCCTGTTTGCTCAACAAACTCACTCCGGTTTGCTAGAAACCGGTAATCGCATCTTCCTGCCCTTCTCTGCAAGGAGGAACAGGCTGCGGCTGGTTTTGCAGTCTGCCTTCGAAGGCTCAAACCCTCACTGAGCGCCCGTGGGTGGTTTCCAGCCGTACTGGAGTGACTGGTATTTCACCCAGACAGTGTTCCCCGAGAGCCCAGCGGTCGGGGTGGTCTTAGCAGAGGTGCAGTAAGCATGTACCTGTGTGGTTCTGTCACAAATTACCAGTTCTTTCAGCTTTCTCTGTGAGAAACACCGGCTCACACTTAGAATTTAAGAGAGAACAAAGTTGCCGAAGCAAAGGTTAAAAAAAAAAATTATTAAAAATTTGTACGAAACAGCGCTGAATCGGGTGCATCTCAAAATAGAGGCACACTGATCTTTCAGCTTTTAGATATTTTATACCCTTATCCCGGCCGCCTGAGTTTCCGTCTGTCTTCTCGTTGCCTGAGAAGTTGGAGCTCACATTCTTCCCAACCGCCCCACCTGTTAGAGGTTTATTTTGCACCTTTTTCCCATATAAGGCACACACACGCCTACTCTACAAAATCATTACCCTAAACACGCCTTTGATTAGTTGATTACGCTACACGTTATTTCACAGTCTTTGCTGCCATCTACTTGACAGATTTACTGTCCAAGACTGGTTTCTTTGGCCTTATTGATACTCCCCCACCCTCTGGGTTCCTGTGTTGAAGACCATGTTCCAGTCTGTTTCTCTTCACCTAGATAATGCTCTGCAAACAAGGATCCCTTGTTTGCCAAGGGCATTTCTGGGGATAAATTGGATACAATTTATTAAACTCTACTATCACTAAGACTCCTTTGTTAGTACTGACACACTAACAAGAATAAATCGATTAGCTGAAGCAAAACTTAGCTCATTTCCCACATTTTGGTCCTCATTAAAAAGATACTTATTTGAAGCTAATTTAATACTGTTAATAATGAACCAAGAGAATTGTTCCTTTTGTTCCTGCTACATTGAAAAAATGTCTCTCTAGTGCCCTTCCTGCAGCTAGCTGCTCATTGATCCATGTTCGGTTTTCCTTTTCTTACCAATTTTTGAGAATTCTTACTTCTTTTTTACATCACTTTCTATCCAGTTACCCTCTCTCTGAGCACACACACATGTGTGCGCACAATAATTATTTGCACCTATTTCTAGGCTAATTTTCTGATAGCATACATTTCTGGTTTTGAGTGTAGCTTTTTCTGGGACTAGTAAACAATCACAAATAGCTCCCCATTACCTTGCACATTCTGCTGTCAGTCTTTCTTCTGGATAATGTGCCTCACAATCAAATTGTGCAGTCCAACTACAACCAAAAGGAAAGAAATATTATAGTGGAGGTGAAGGACAGAATTGAAAAGGGAAAGAAACAGGTCTACTTAAGTAAGAAACAAACCCTGCCAATTACAATAAAGTGAGCAGCTTGCCAGTGAAAAGAAAATACGAGGGAGAGCAGGAGCCAAGAAGAGTTGTCACAAGGCAGATGATTGGGCAAGGAAAGCTCCAGTCATACCTGGAAATAAATAATAATTAAAAAAAATAATCCCTGAAATAACTACAAACATATCCCCCTTGAAAAGGAGAAAGGAGCTTAGTACCTGAAATGAGACTTAACCAGCTAAATGCATGTTCAGGAACCCTAAGGCATAGCTGTATGCTTTTCAGACTCTGAGTAATATCAAAATATCATGAATGTCAACTCACACTCTATGGAGGCTCAGTTAATAGGCAAAATATGTCTGAAGTAGTTTTAGACCAGTTTACGTCACCCTAAAGGGCCATAGAAAATTATATGTGCAAAAATGTACAAGCTGGGGGTTTTTGCCTATACAGAGCTATGTCTGCATCTGGAGCATTTTGCTGGTGTATATGGCAGCATACCAACAGCAGAAAGATGCTTTGAACCCAGGGCTGGTCAAAATGCCAGCTGGTAGATGCCTTTTCCCTGACATACAGACTTGGGTCAGATGCCTGACATATGGGTTTAGGTACCCTGCTTGAGACTGCACTGGACATAAAGCCTGAGATGGACACTTTGCAATCAGAACACATACATTGATATACATGAGTAAATGCTTGAGACAAATTATGAAGAGATGTAACAAGGATAATAGTGAGTGTTGCAAATAGCCAGGAGCTGTGACATGGCTGCGCTTTATTATAGTGAAAGAGCTTTCTAATGAGAATGAAGCGGGCATCATTTAATCAGCTCAGTTTTTCTTAGCAAGCAGATTAGCCCATTGGGAACAGCCTGCTTGCATAGTTTAATAAAGCACATTATAAACAAGAATTATATTCAATGATGTTGCAGCCTATAAATTTGAATAAAAAATGAGGTTAAAGTTTGAAGAGAAGATCTGGGAAAGCTTCATCTAGTATTAAAACCTTAGATTTACTGTTTTTAATTAAGCATCCTAGCTGTTTCCCAATCTGCTAAGACATCTTTTGTCTGTTTTAATGTCCTGGCAGCAAGATCATCAGTCTACAAAGAAGCATCATCAGTTCACAGGGAAAGATATTAAAATAATGTATTATTGTGTCTCTTGCTTTTTACAGGGTCAGTGAAATTTCATTAAGAAGAAAACTAAAACACACCCCCCCACACACCTCCGCCCCCATTCTTGAAAAAAATCCCACACTGTAAAAAGAAAAGGGAAAGGGAAGAAAACTTTTCCCATAGCATAAAGAAAAACTACTTGAAATTGTAATACTTGAAAAGGGATGGAGGACACTGTGCATTTAAAAATTCTCAGCATCTCACAAGGTTGAACTGAAGCAGAGATGCCACTGTACTATACAGATAACTTTGAAGATAGACAGGCCGGCCTGGCAACTGTATTCTAGTTCAGCACCAGAGGAAATACATAAAAAGTTGAATACTGTGTGCAGTTCTAAGTTTCTTAATCTCCAAAATGATGCCCTAGTGTTGGGAGAAGTTCAGAGAAGACTGTCACAGAGGATCAAATCAGAGGAAGGCTCCCATAGTTCTGGCTGAAGGAAGAAGCAGGCCAAGATCATTCCTCTGAAAAGACACAAATTGGAGTAAGGGGAAATAACCTGGATGCAGAAAATCATGACAGCGCAAAAAGAGTGAAGATGGAGCAACTGTTTCTTCCAGTAAAAGAAATAGGAGCCTACAAATACAGCTATCAGAAACTTGGTGCAAAACAAAACTAGAAAGTTGTTCATGCAGTGAATGGTAGGCTTGGGACACCTGCTGCCAATAGAAGCCATAAATGTAAAATGTTTGCATAGATTTAAGGGAAGGCTGGACAAACACATATAGAGATGTCCACTTTCATTCAGTAAATGCAGGAAAAACATCAGACTCGGAAAATTCTCTACGTTGAAAATAGTTGGGAACCAGGAGATTACTTGAGGTATCGAATTCTCCTCTCCTGTCCTCACTATTCTCTGGCATTCACTTTCACTGAATTTCACTGAATTTCACTGAATATTTTTTAGAGTTGGAAGGGACCATAGAGATCATCTAGTCCAACTCCCCTGCTAAAGCAGGACCACCCAGGGCATGT
>JAOXJK010000002.1:39380237-39402936 GCA_025774025.1 Xenus cinereus | reverse complement strand
TTTCACAGTCTTTGCTACCATCTACTTGGCAGATTTACTGTCCAAGACCGGTTTCTTTGGCCTTATTGATACTCCCCGACCCTCTGGGTTCCTGCGTTGAAGGCCGTGTTCCAGTCTGTTTCTCTTCACCTAGATAACGCTCTGCAAACAAGGATCCCTTGACAGACCAAGGGCATTTCTGGGGATTAATTGCATACAATTTGTTAGACTCTACTATCACTAAGAGTCCTTTGTTAGCACAGATACACTAACAAGAATATATCAATTAGCTGAAGCAAAACTTAGCTCATTTCCCACATCTCCCTGTTTCTGCTGTAACATTTGGTGAAAAACTGCACTCAGTTCTCCAAAAAAGCTCAATCTATTTATACATCATGGTAAGTGCTTCCTTATTGCTTCTGGCCCTTCAGAAGGAAGAACTTAGCTCTTACTGCTCCAGAGGCTGCAAAGCTCCCATTTCCTCAGCATCCCTCCTGAGGCCACCGCCGTGCTGTCCCCTGTCGGGAGGCTCTTTTCCCCGGGCGGTCCCAAAGCCTCCTGATGGTTTTGGGTGCCACAGGCAATTCTATGTTTATGTTTCACATTTCAAGTTTCAACCTTGCTAGTAAAATGGCAGCTATGTAGATATTGGGGAAACGGAGGGATTTCGAGCCCCGTCGGTGGTCCAGCCAGGGTCCAGCCTGCATCTCGGTGGCACCCGGCAGTGGGACATCGTGCAGGTGGCCCCGGCAGGCACGAGGACTGGTGGGTCTCATTGAGCTTGTGCAGAAGAAGCGCTGCAGGCTGGACTGGGTTCTGACTCCAGGGCCACCAGTGCAGGAGGTGCCTGGTGTTGGAGGTGAGGGATATTTCCTTTGCCTGGGTAAAAGCTTCGGGCCAGGTTCTGGTCATGCTTTTGCTCATGATAATTCCTCATGACTTCATCAGGGCTGGCTTATTTTTGAGAGCAGAACACTGCTGCTCTGGCTGATTAATGGTTGGAGAGCACTGCTGGGATCAAATCAGCTCTGCCAGAGGGATCGATGCATCATCCCAGACTCGCAGCCGTTTCCAGAATGACCGCTTAAAACTGCAGTGCTTTTCATCTCTGGAGAATGAGAAATACGGAGACTTTTTTAACCATTTCAATATCTAACTGGAGTTTTGTAGGTTTTCCACATGGGGAGTTCAGACATAAATACCCAAGGGAAGTCAGCAGAAGCTGGAGGAGAAATCAATGTATGTGGGCAAGGTGCAACCACTCCAAATCAGCATTTTTATGAGCTGGAGCAGGGTTCAGCTGTGTTTCACTCTCCTGTAGGATGAAGATGTTTGATATTGGTGTGTGGTGCTTGCTGATGCTAAGCCTTGACGCTACTCTAAAAACAAAATAAGTGAAATCCAGCTTTGTACCCTGGAACTCGCTGATGGCTCTCAGCCGAAGTCAATAAAGTGTCTGAGCATGTAGGGATTACGGCACATTTGTCTCCTCTCTCAAAGGCAGGAGCTGCTGAGAGGTTGGAGAAGAAAACTTACTGCTCACGGTTTGGAAGCCAAAGGAAGGTCTCGTGACCCAACCTGTGGGTATCTGCGTCCAACGTGATGGTGGTGTCCTGCAGAGGAGGGGGGTCGCGGGTACCCTGATTTAAGATGACATCTGCATTTGCAGAAGGAAAAAATAATCTTTGTGCAGCCAAGATCAGGCAGTCTCCAGTATTTATCAGCTTCGCAGATCCTGCCCAGAATGCAGACTACTTGCTTTTGTTTGAGCCCCAGCAGATTGTGCTGCGCCTTTATAATTAGTTTGAGATAAGTCAGGACATGCTATTAAATGATTAGATGACCTTTCATCTGAGCGGGGATTTCAGCCCGTTTGATTCCTTCAGAATCAGCGGGAAAAAAGTTATTTGATTTCTAAAGGAGAAAAGGCAAAGCTGCCTGAGAGAGAGCAAGTTGGACTGAAAAATGTACAGAGCAGCAAAAATTTAGATGTTTGGAGAAAGTATCCCAAATTAACAAGAACAAAAAAGCCTTCCAAAAAGGACATAATGTCTGAGTCCCCTGGACACCAGAAACCACCCAAATTCCAGCTCTCTACTTCCATGCCAACTTACACCATGGTTGGGTGGGAAACAGAAATGACTCTTGCAAGCGAGAGCTCAGTGAGTGATGCAGGGGACTAAGAAGGCAAATAGTTCCTGACAGGTGATGGACTTTGTTTCTGCTTTTGGTGTTTAATCCACAGTGTGATGGAGAGTGCTTTGATCCTACAGAATAAGGTTTATCCCAGGGCTTTATCCTTAGTCAGGTTTGTGTGAGAGTGTAAATGGTGCGTGTGCTTCCTACCGAAAGAGCAGGGTTCATCCCTGCACAGCCGCGGTGTGGGTGGGAGTAGAAGACAAACTGGTCAAAGTCTAAGTCCCTCAGTTACGTTCCACTTATTGAGTCCCAGTATTACTTTTGTTTGTTTTGGTTTCTAAACATTAAATTGTGGTCTGAAATTTGAAATTCTTAATGTTTTCCCTGGATCAGCTGGAAGCAGGTGAAAACAGGGATGACCAAGCTGCCTCAGGAGAGCGGCTCAGAGCCCGGCCAGCTCTTCCCGCTCCAGAGGCTGCTGCTGGGTCCTTCTTCTCAAACTAAAGCTGGTCCCTTTGTCCTCCCGCTTTGGTTTTCAGACGCTACGGGAAAATCAGGTGAGCTTTGGGTGCTGTGCTGTGTTTCCATGCAGTGTCTTTGCCTGGTGGGAGCATTGCCAGAGCTTGGCACGGCACGGAGGAGTCCTCCAGGTGCCCGGAGGAGCGATGCAGCTCTTCTCCCCCATGGGATGCCCCTGCCAGGGGCTTCCTCCTGGCTTCCCATCCCTGGGCTTTCCAGCTCTTCTCACCCCTCTTTCTCATCGGGACAGTTCAAAGGGAGGGATTTAGTGTCCGCTCAGTGGAGGGTGAGATGCTCTGGCAACGGGGATGCAGCGAAGGGGGTTGGGGACATTCTCCAGGCAGTGCTGTGTGACAGCAGGGGTGGCAGGAGCAGTGTGACACGTCTGCCCTCGGGAGAGGCAGGGGCAGGAATCTCCTGGGTGCTGCAAGGAAGTTAAGCGCAGTCAGGCTCACCGCTGAGTGCTTTTGTGATAAAAACAAACTGTGCAGAGCAGAGAGGCAGCTCTGAGCACGTCTGCTCATGTGCTGCGTTTTTAAATAACTCCTACCTTAAAGAAAGGTCTTTCAAAGCCAAGAGTCAGTTTTCCGCACATGTTACTTTTTTAATACCCCTGAGGTCAATGGTCCTCGTTACTCCCCTCTAAATTAATGAGGTAGCTGGGGCTGTTGAGTGAAGACCGAGCTTGTCCCAGATTCAGATGAGAAGACGCTGCCAGCGATGGTGACAATACAGGCGTTGCCATTGTCTGGGGCCCCATAAAGTGAGATCGAGCCGGGAGATGTTAAATGCGCATCTCATGTCCTGAATCACAAATGGAAGCTCCGAACCCTTTATGCCTTTAATGCAATAAAAGCAAAGGCAGCTGTATACAAACCATTTGGCAGCAGCTGAATGTTCAGGGTATCTGGGACTCTATTAAATCTTTTATGTGCCATGTCTTGAGCAATATCCTACCAGCTGATGCCTGCCTTCTGCTTCGCAAATCTGGCAGCGTCACATACAATTTTTTCTAATGGCTGTATTTAACCACTGAAAATTCCCTTTGTGCGGCGAGGGACCGCATTATGCAGAATGAGGACAAAGTAGTCTCTTCTTTCTGCTTTCTTGCATTGCTTCGTGTTGTAGATCTGCTTGAAAATGGACTGAGATTCATTTAAAAAACCACTCTGACTTGTTACTGAGTAGATGTTTACTCCATCCCCAGGAACGGATGCATGGATGGAGAAGTACAAAAAGGAAAAGGTTGGGGCCCTGATGCAGCAGGTACCACAGGGACCGCACGCCCCGGGCCACCTCCCGCTCCTCCCAGGGGCCACCCTGGCGCGTGGCGAGCCTTGGCGGGCAGAGGGACATCTCCGTCAGCGCCCACGCTGGGGCTCTGTGCCAGAAAACAGGGAACAACAATTTCCAGGGTGCCTGAAACTGGCACTGCTTTGTATGTAGGTGATGCTGTTTCATTTCAGAAAACTATTTATTATGACTACAGAGTACAAGAAGTTTTCATCATTTTCTCATTTATTATACTAGTTTCCATTTTCCCTGCGGAGAAACAAGAAGCAAATGACATAAATATAAAATGCAATGCCTGTTAAGATATTGCAAGTCACAACCTAAAAAAATAAAAAAATAAATATAGACATAAATGAGCTTCTAGCCATAATGTGGAATAAACTGACATCAGGAAGGAATGTTGTTCAGTGCCTGGATGGCTGTTTTCCAAAGGTTTGTTTTTAGAGAAGTTATATGACCATGTTTTAAAGGGATATCGTTAGGTCTTTTCTGCTGAAAGAATTTATGAAATATGAAGTCATTTTTGCCAGTCGGCGGGCGTTGGTCTTGGCGTTGCCACCGCAGATGGAGGATGGGCAGCCAGCAGTGGGGGGGTCAGTGGGGGATGAGCAGGGTCCGGGGACCCCGAGCCCCCTCTGCCGTGTCCGACCCGCTCCCGCTCCCCCATGTGTGGCTCTGCCATCGGTGCCACCCTCTGGGCACAGTCCAAGGGCCACCTGGAGAAAATTGCTCTGGTCAAGCTGCCCCAGCAGTGAGCGAGCCTTTAACGTCAGGTCTGAGCTGTGCCTGGAGTTATTTCAATACATAATTTTCCGTTCTTACCATAATTGCAGTGACGATGGCAGAATAATCCCCGTAATTTCAGTGCGCATCACTAATTGGGATGTTTTTATCAGGCTAACGATAACCGCCTATTATTTTGTCACCTTCTTGCTGTAATGTGTCCTTGATGACACTATATTGTGCGCCATTAGTGCTTGCAAAATGGTTATTAACGGCAGCATTTTAGAAGTGCAGGAGAGTTTGGCGGTTCCCTTCTGTTTTCTGCCGTCCATGGAACTCCCTGTACTTGCTCCTCCTGCGTAAGTGTGACCCCCTCTCCGAGGAGCTGCATGAAGCCACCCCCAGGTCACTCTCCCTGCGCCGCGCCGGAGGAAGGCTGCATGACCAAAATGCCAAATTACTGATTTTTCAAAGAAAATACATCCAGCGCATTCTAATCGTGGGCATGTCTGATAATTAACAGAGGATAAATGTAATTATACCAGATGTAGAAATTTCATTAGTTCGTTTAAAAATAGTTACCTTGATAACTAATTATCTCTTTAAATATAGTTACCTTGATAATTAAGGTGTCGTTAGTGTCAGAGGAGGCACACCGCGCTGGCTGGGGATGCTGTGCCAGCCCAGTGGCTGCGTGCCCGTCGGGGGAGCGGGTGCCATGGCCGGGGATGGGTTCCCTGCCGGTTCCTGGGGCTGCGGGCGCTGTGAGCTGGGACGGGGACGGCTGTGAGCGGCGCTGGGACACTGAGGTTTCGCCTGGGGAACCCCCGTGGCCTCCTGATGGCCCGGTTGGGAGAAGGGGCCGTGGGGCCGGTGCGGTGGGGAGCAGACCGGGCAGGGACCGGCCAGCGGCAGGGACGGGCCAGTGGCCGCCAGCTCGGTCCGCAGCACGGCCCGTGCCGGGGAAGGACCTGTCCCCGTTGGCCATGGCGTGGTCCTGCAGGAGGGTGGGAGCCTGGGCTGGGAGCACTGGAGGGGCTCGGGGGTCTGGGTCTTGCGAGGACGGAGTGCTGCTGCGCTCCCAGGGGCGTGCTGTTTGCGGTTGCTTTTAACAAATTTACATTTTAGTCACGTTCTGCTAAAAGAAATCAGAGTATTTTGGCCTTTCTGAGCAGTTACGCACGCAATAGGTTCACACCAGTCTTCTGGAGGTTGTGAGCAGAATGGAGTCCAGGCTGGAGAGAAGCCCCGCGGTTGCCTGAAGCCGGTCTCCGTGGGGGCTCAGCGAGCAGAAAGCTCTCTCCCACAGCTCCCAGACACCCTTCCCTGCGGGAGGGAAAGCGTCACGTCCTGGGGGAACCTCTTGTGTGGGTGCACAGTGACAGCACCCGGTGGGGGGTGCAGCGCCCAGGGACAGTGTGCCGTGAGAAGGGAGGCTTGGGAGGGAGATCCCAAGAGATCTCCGAGATCCCAAGTCACAGCCCAGGGATCAGGATGTGGGATGGAACTGCTGATTGGTTTGGGTCTCAGCCCAGTAAAGCATCAAACGAGGATACGGAACATTTCACTGAATCTCTTTTTCCCTTCCCTTGGGCGGTACTTTAGGTGTGTATTGTGCAGAAGAGGGACACCGAGAAGATGTATGCCATGAAGTACATGAACAAACAGCAGTGCATCGAAAGAGATGAGGTTCGCAACGTGTTCAGGGAGCTGGAAATCCTGCAGGAGATCGAGCACGTGTTCCTGGTGAACCTCTGGTGAGTGTCCTCTCCCCTCTGCCTCCCCCCAGGTCCTCGCAGAGCCCCGTCCCCTGGAGTCAGGGACATCCGTGGGAGCATCCCAGTGAGCTGCTACGATCCATGTCCCTGATAATGTGAAAGTGGTCAGGAGACAGAGCACGGAAGATACCTGAACCTTATGGCATCAACCATTTTAAAACACCTTAGCCTCTCTTTTTCCATCAAAACCCGTATGTGCATGTTGGGTGTTTTTCACAGTCTCCTTACAAATACACTATCAGGTCCCTCCTAAGGGACCCCCTGCCAGTTTAGCTGTAAAAAGTATTTTAGTTCCATGGGTGCTGGGGTGCAGGCTGAGTCAGGTGTCTTGAGGCAGTCACTGGTAGAGAAATAGTCCATCCATGTGCGTGGTGGCACTGAGATCCGTGACAGTCTGTGGTGAATCGGATACTGTTTGGGGCCAATTTTTCTAGCAAACAACAGCTTGAAAAGTCAAAGAAACTAGAATTTTTAGAGATGATGATTAATAACTTATTAATAGAGAAATGATTCAAAGTGTGTAGTGTTTTACACAGTATTTGGTCCCTCTGGACTGTATGTAATTTTTTACTCTATCTAGACAGGAAGTGTTTCAAAAGCATTACCAACTACAGCTATTTTTTAAATTTCAGCCTGATTTGAGGAGAATTTTTTTTAAAATTAGACCCTAAAACATTACCCAGTAACTTGGCAGTGCTGGGGTAATGGTTGGACTTGATGATCTTAAAGGTCTTTTCTAACCTAAGTGATTCTAGGATTCTATGAAATACTTTTTTTTCCAACAAGTAATGAAATTCATAGGAAGTGTTGCTCTCTTAGCAAATTTTTCCCTTTCAGCTTGTACTTTTAGAATAAGCCTACATTTGAGACGAGAGCAGAAGTGTGTGATTCATAAGTATTATACAATCCCACATACTCTTTCCTCAGAAATACTGTCGCCAAATATAACAATTGAGCGTTGTTTTGGAGTGTATCCTCACTGCTATCCGTCTCCTGCGGGATCCACCCCAGATTTAGAGAGGCGTTTTACTCCACAGTAAATATAAATCTCTTTTTCTGGTTTTTATGGTTAAATTAGCACTTGTGTTTTCCAACTCTTTTTTCAGGATCGGTGGAGGTATTTTAAGTATAGGTTTGCCAGAGTGTTCTCAGTTGAAAATGTGAAGTTTCTCTGGAGGGACTGGCAAGGAAGCCCCGAGCTCTGCCTGGGCTCTGCGGGAGGTGGCAGTGGCGGGGCGAGAGGGGGTTAATGAGGATAATTACCCCTTCAGAGGATGTGTGGCTTAGGGTAGCAATGGGTTAAAAAGCAAGGCGGCATTTTGAGTTGTGCTTGCTTCATTAGAGAGGTGTAAGCAGTGAAGTGGGCAGCTGCTGGTGGCGTTGGCAGTTTTCACAGGAATCACAGAATCATGGAATCACAGAATAGTTTGGGTTGGAAGGGACCTCAAAGCCCATCCAGTGCCACCCCCACCAGACCAGGTTGCTCCAAGCCCCGTCCAGCCTGGCCTTGGAGCTGTGTAATTAGGAGCGGGAAGAAGCCTGGCCTGTGCCTCCCCTGCTCGCTCACGCAGCGCCGTCCCGCAGGTACTCCTTCCAGGACGAGGAGGACATGTTCATGGTGGTGGACTTACTTCTCGGTGGCGACCTGCGCTATCATCTGCAGCAGAACGTCCAGTTTACGGAAGAAATGGTCAAACTCTACATCTGTGAGATGGCGCTGGCTCTCGACTACCTGCGAAGCCAGCACATCATCCACAGGTAGCGGCACTGGGGACCTGCTGGTGTGGGACTGCGCCGGCAGCGCTGGGCCTGGGCACCCTCCGGCTGCTGGTCCTGTCCCTGTCACTCCGAGGGAGCCTCACGCGCCGCCGGGGGCTGACGGCCTCCCCCAGGATGGGTTTCCAAACGGTGGAGGGCTTCACAGAAATAGGCCCCGTCTTGCGTTGTAAATTTTACATGGAAATGTGCCTGAATAAGTCCGATGCTCCCACTTTTTTCCCAAGTTACCCAGGAAAAGCATATATCTAGTCCATCATAAAGGGACATATCTCACGTTGGGGTGTTTTTGTTTTATACCGTTCTAACTTTTGGTAGATAAAAAAGTTGCATGTTTTTTGTTGCTGAGTTGCATCCTTGATCTGCCTGAGATTTCATCTTGCTGTAACCTTGCTTCTTTACAGAGATGTGAAGCCAGACAACATCCTCCTCGATGAGCAAGGTAGGACCTCCCTGCCTTGTTTTGTCTGCCTCCTTCATCCAAGGGACAGAGTGTTGAATACTGTGTGTCTTTTTACCTGGAGAAGCTGTGGAAAAGGCACTGCTCCTTCCATAGGCCGGTGTGTGGTCGGACGTACCTGTGCCTTGTAATGCCAGGGAAGATCTACCATGGGCAGCCGCTCTCCTGGTTGCCCCATCTCGCTTTGCCCCCATGCTGCCTTCTCCCTCCCTGGTGCCCCCATGCACAGGTCACCCATCCAGAGACGTGGTACCTGGCATCGGGGAGAGCACAAAGCACAGGAACTGATTTTGTTGAGTTTTAGAGTGAGTGATCTGCACTTTTAGGACAGTTTTGTTGTCTTCCTGGGGTGATGGATCTGGGCTGAGCCCAGTTGAACGAGTTCAGGAACTGGCTGAGAGCATCTACAAGAGCATCCACTGGTAATACTGTCTCAGTGGCCTCCTGGAATACCACAGGAGATCCTATAACAACCTCTGTTCCAGCAGTAGATCTTATAAAAGAAGACACAATCTCTTAGGCTCCAAACCATCCGAGTTTTATCATAAAGCCTCATAAAAACCAAAACTTGCGCTTGCATGGAAGTTAATTAGAAAATAGCATGGAGTATAAAGCCCAAACACAAATGGGAGAAAGGAGATGTAAGGGAAGCTTCACGGGGCAAGGCAGTCGGGGATTCGCCACCCCACTTCCGTAGCTGCCTTGTAGGCAGAGAGCAGAAGGTAGCTCCAGAAGGGCAAGTGGTGGGTTTTCTGTATACCAGGCTGCCTTGAAAGTAATGGCCTTTTCTGAATTTTAAGTTCAGTCCTGCTGACAGAGAAAGTAGAAACAGAGAGAAGGTGTTACAGCAGTTTTCGAAATATCTTAATGATTTCTTAGTATGGGTGTATGGTTTGGGAAGTGTTGGTATGGTTTTGTTTAGCCGACCTGTCCAAATTTGCTGTGGTCTGTACAGAGTGGCAGTGGAGTGGTTTAGCTCTGGGACTTTGGGGTAGCTGTGGTTCAATGGCTTTCATCAAAAATGGTTCTAGGGTTTTAATCAATGTGACCGAGGCAACATCTATTGTAGTGTTTTCCTGTTGTCTTCTTCGCTGGCTGTGGTTTCTGGCTAGAGCAGTTTGACCAAGTGCTGGAGCTGCTGTAGGTTACTAGTTGGCTCCAAGGGTGATTTAACATCAAGACCCCAAAACAGCTTCCATTTAATCACTCGGCCAGCCCGAGGTTCTGAGAAAGCTTCAGGGTCTGTTGTGGCCGTTTGGTGGGGTCTGACCCTGACCTGCCTGTGCTACACCATCCAAAGGCAGGAGCTTGTGGAAAGGAATGTGTTCTGACTCTGCACTGACAATGTTCTGCACTGCCATTAATTCCTTCTTAAAATGTGTCTTTATTTAAGGTCATGCACATTTAACAGATTTTAATATTGCAACAATAATTAGGGATGGTGAAAGAGCAACTGCATTAGCTGGAACAAAGCCATACATGGGTAAGAAATAAGAGCTGCTCCTTACGTCTGTATTTCACATTTCAGTGTGCTCACCGCATGCTGCCTGACAGTCCCTGTCTGTGACAAAGGCGCTGAATTAATTTAGCACATTAATGCATGCACCCAACTCATCCAGCAGAGCCCAATCATTTGAAGAGTGAAGCTCCTGGGGCGAGCAGACCATTGCCAGCACCCGCTCCCCATCCCGCCCTGCCCTCCCCGCTGGCCCCGGCTGGGACCTGCTGCGGTTCCTGCCCCGGTTCCTGCCATCCCTTGCCCGACTGGGGGGGGCTCTCCCCATCTGTACCCCAAATCCCAGCTGCCCCATAACCCCTGCTGCTGCTCCCGCTGTTCTCCCCCGGCTCGCAAAGCCTCCCCTCGGGCATTACTGCATAAAAATAACCATAAGGCTCACGTACTGACTTACCTGAAACACTGAAACAGAAACGAACTGGCCAGTGAATAACCTGTTGCGTTTGCCCTTTCTCTTCAGCCCCAGAGATTTTTCATTCCTTCATGAACGGCGGGACGGGCTACTCCTTCGAGGTTGACTGGTGGTCACTGGGAATCATGGCTTACGAGCTGCTGCGGGGCTGGGTAGGGCTCCCGGCCGTTCCAGGGTCTGAGAACCCGCTTTCTGAATGACTGCAGAGGGGAAAGGGAATGTCTTCTCATCTGTCCGTTTTTCCCCCCAGAGGCCATATGACATCCACTCCAACAACCCCGTGGAGTCTTTGATTCAGCTCTTCAGTACTGTCAGCGTTCAGTACTCCTCTACGTGGTCAAAAGAGATGGTTGCGCTATTAAGAAAGGTGAGTCGTCCTGCTGGCGTGGTTTACATTGTACATTAGCGTGGGACTAGCTGGAAAATGTTCAGCATATTAATAAATAATGTAAAATTGAACTAGGACTAATTTTTATTACTTTGTTCAGGCTTAAGCACAGATTAATCTTGTGTTTTGTTTATTATAACACACTCTATGCTATTATTATGCAGGTTTTATGTATTCTATGTGATTCTGTGCTGCGTTAGCTGCTCCCTCTCACCAGTTCTGCCGGGCTGAAGGCTCTGATTCGGTGTGTTTGGTTGTGAGAACTGTCTGGGGGGGTTCTGTACCTGTGGATGATCTCTTGCTTTCCGTGTTCTGCACCACAAAGTTGCTGGTTTGGCGTGGAGGCTGTGGTTGCAGCTCCTGCCTGCTTGGGAACTCGGAAAAGTAGCTGATGGGTGTGCTCTAAAACAGCTGTACACGGTACTGACAGCAGAGCAGTGACTCCAGTGTAAGTTAATGTTGGGTGGACAATGGACATAATTATATTTTGTTTTGATGAGAAGCAGCATTGTTAGTTATGGCTGTGGCGCAGCATTCGGCGGGTTCACATTGCCATCTGCTGGGCTGCGGTCAGGCTTTTAGAGGCTGGAAGGGAATTAAACGTCTCGCCAGAAAGATGGAAGATAACTTTATATCGTGAAGAAATGCCTGAAAAGTTTGCCAGGCGGCAGCTGCTGGCCGAGGCGGTCTTTTCCCCGCACCCTTCGCAAGCGTCCCCGTGCTGGGGTGGGCTGTAGGTACCGTGACCATCGCCTGCTGCTTGCATAGCGGCCTCGGCACTGGGAAGATGCTCAGTGCTGTCTTTATTTTCTGCAAAAAGGCTGTAACCACCTATAATTAGTGTGCCTAGAATTATGCTGCCATTTTTTAAAGGTTTCACAATCTCCACAACATTATTCTAGTGTGCTTTTTTTCTGTCATCCGTTAGGTATTTCCCAAGGCAGGAGGGTCGCTGCGTGGCCGGACCCTCTGAGTCCCCCTGAAGGCAGGGTGCTGCGGGCTCCTCCTCCTCTGACGGGAACGCTTTCTCTCCCCAGCTGCTGACAGTGAACCCCGAGCATCGCTTTTCCTGCCTGGCCGACATCCAGGCCTCGGCGTATTTGTCCGGCGTGGTCTGGAGCGACGTCAGCGAGAAGCGGGTGGCACCGGGCTTTGTCCCCAACGTGAGTAGGAGCCACCCGTGTCCCCGCTTCTCCTCGTTAGAGGAACCGCTGCATCCAGCAGAGGCTTTTCTGACAGGGAATTGGTTTCTGAGTGTATTTGCTGGAAGAATCTCTGCCGTGCCTGACGCGGTGTCTGTCCTGTGTCCCCGCAGAAGGGCCGCCTGCACTGCGATCCCACCTTCGAGCTGGAGGAGATGATTCTGGAGTCGAGGCCCTTGCACAAGAAGAAGAAGAGGCTGGCGAAGAACAAGTCGAGGGATAACAGCAAAGACAGCTCGCAGTCCGTAAGTGGTTTCCGGGGTAATGGCTGGCCAGGAAAAAAGGCTGCACTGCTGAATTTGGGGGAGTAGAGCAGTAGTTACTGCGATATTGCAGGTTTATTTTGATAAAAACATTTGCCCGATGGGGTCTTCCCAACAACGTCTTATGTAAGTTGGATAAAACTCTTTCACAGTAATCTGTACTTTGGAAAATGAAATGAGAAACAGAGATTTGGGCACACCGGTCAAGAGAAAAATTAAAAGAAAATATATACACATCCTTATGATGTTCACCGTTGCGAGAGGCACTGCCCGTGTCTGTGCTGGGATGGAATCACACGGGAGCAGTGTCTCCAAGCACTGGCAATGGCCACACAGAATCATCCCACCAGTCCATCCCAGTTGTAGAGAACTGTCCCCTGTTTGCCCCGACCACACGAGCTGTGCCAGGTGAGCCCGTGGCCATGCTGGCTCCTGCACCAGGCGAGCTCTGGCTGCGCTGCCGGGAGGCCGGCACACGAGTGTGGAAGAGGTGTGTCAGCGAGCGTGTTCTGCAGAGAGAGATCCATTCGCCAGGAAATCAAGGTAGAGATGCGAGGCCTTTGTGTCTCTTTTCACTGTGGGAGTCACGGTGCTTTCGTATCGCTGGGGAGATAAATACAAGCTCGTTTTTGCAGAGCAGACATGTCCCAGGAGTAAACCAGCTCCTGCAGGGAAGCCGGTACTCCATCCTGCAGCACCCAGGGGGCCGTGAGGAGTGTTTGGGGGCTGTGAGGGTTGTTTGGGGGCTGTGAGGGGCATTTGGGGGCTGTAAGGGCTGTTTGGGGTACGGTGGTGTGTGGGGAGGCCAGTGAGAGCAAATGCGTGTCACCCACTGTCCCTGCTTGCCCCGCACAGTGCCTCTGAGCTGCCCAAATCCCAGACTCGGGGAGCAAACGTTGTTCCCCCCGGCAAGGCCGGGACCATCCTGGTCCGAGGGCAGCAGGGAGCGCCGGGCGGGATTTCACCCGTCTCCTTGTCTGCGCCAATTAACTGCAATGGATCCTTTCCCTCTTCAACGGGGGCTAATGCTGCGATCGATGAGACTTACTGTAAATGCTGAAGAAGAAATCGGGAAGTGAGGGAGGAAAAAACCAGAATAAGCAAATTTGCAAATACCTCTCTGAGGTTTTGCTGCCCAGAGAGCGCGGGGCACTTTGCCTGCCTGCACCCACGGCCTTGGCCAGGCTCCTGTCCCTCCCCGTGGCCGTGGCCCCTGGCTGGGGGCGCAGGGCCGGGGGAGACGTGCCTGGGCAGGAGATGGGCGTCCCTGCTCGGGCTGGAGCTGGAGTCTGGCTTCAGAGGAGGCCTCTGCACCCGGACAGAGGTGATGCAGGAGGTGAAATAAAGGCAGAAGTGGGAAGCGTGGGCTGCCCCCGCTCCTGCGTTTCCCTCCTGCCCAGCGCCCGGGGCCAGCCGTCTGTGGGACAAGGTGCCGCTTTCTGCCTTGCTCCTGCAAGGGCTCCCGGGCGCAGGCTTCGTGCTGGGCTCTCCCCGGCGCTGCCGTTCCTTCCCATGGGCAGATCTCACTCCCCAAACCGGAATACACAGATTATTGTGTATTATCTCTGTTTATGTGGAAAACGGTGGGCTGTCTGTGTTTTATGAAGAACTCTGCTCACTGCAGCTGAAACAGGCTACCGGTGAAAGCCGTGGAGGCAGTCGGGGTGCTGTTTCCATCGTGTGTTTGGGCTGAGGTTTCTGGTGGCCGGGAGGCTCCGTGGTGCAGCTGGAAGCGCCGTGACGCTGGAGGCAGCAATGCTGGGCAAACGGGGCTGCTAATGCCTGTGTTGTTTTTCCTCAACAGGAAAATGATTATCTCCAAGAATGCCTTGAAGCCATCCAGCAAGACTTTGTCATCTTTAACAGAGAGAAGTGAGTGTGTGGGGTATTGTTTCTTAAGGAAAAAATGCTCTTTTTCCTGACTTCCCTTAGGAATCAGAGTGCCGGTGCCTGACATCTCGCTGCCGGCTTAGCCCTGGGTGACTGGTGTCAGCCGAGGAGCTCAGGTGCTGCCTCTGTATGAAGAGCAGTTCTCACCAGAAAGGGAGACAAGATCAGGGATTATTAATCACTGCCATCAAACAAAATATGCTGCAGGGACAATTCTGGGATTTAACATATGTATGTGACACTGCTTCAGCTCCCCCGTTGCATCTTCTCATCCATCCTGCTTTTCAGAGGATGATGTTTTGAAAGATGAAGACAAGGAAGGTGCTGAAATCTCTGCGGGCGCTGAGCGGGCAGGGAAAGTGCTGGAGTTGAGCAGGTGCTTTGCCCTGTGCTGGAGCACCCTCACACGGGGACGTGTGGTTCCTCGGAGAAGCAGGAGACCCCCCGGGGGGAGGCAGTGGCGGGGGGAGGGCACAGGGCCCTTCTGGCTGAGGTCTGGGTGGGCAGCGCTCCCAAAAGCTGAACCCTTGGAGGTCGGTGTGGAGTATTTCAGAGCACTTCGCTGTGCTTTGCTGACACATCAGTCCCTGTCATGACCCTCTCTGTGCTCTGTGTGTCCTCTCCTTTACGGTGGGTGTGCTGTAGGCAGCTCATGCAGAGTGGTACCTGGGTAGCCTGGGGCACGCTGGCCACCGCAGGCCACCTTCGCACCGCTCCTGCGGGGCGTTGGATCCGGGGATGACCCTGTAACGCCTGGTCCCTCTGCTCTGCACAGGCTAAAGAGGAGCCAAGAGCCGCCGAGCGAGTCCGTGTCCCCCCCCGAGACCACCGACGAAGCCGAGACGGAGGCCGAGTCTGAGACCTCCAACTTGAACATGTGCGGCTCCGTCTGCTCCTCGGCGGGCAGCAGTTAGGCTGCGGCCACCCGGCGAGGGCCACTGGCCCGTGCCGCCCCGAAAACCCGTTCTCAGGTCGCGGTGAGCACCACAGGCTGTCCTCCGGTGCCACCGGAGATGCCACCGACAACGTCCTGCCAAGCTGTAGCAAAACAGATAGTTCTTACAGAACTGCCTTCCTGGGTGTAACGGCTCGCCAGTTCGGCACACTGGTTGCCTGTCGTGGGTAAAGATACTTGCTATGCAACTTGTCGAGGGAGGTAGATCAACTTCTGTACTTGTTCTTTTTTAATGTCAGATTGCTGATCTGCACATGTTTTTAATACCGTAAGGGGACAAGAGAAGAAGTTACGTCCTTGGGTCCCAGGGAAGACACCGCGCGGGTGCGGAGGGGGAGGAAGGCTGAATAAATAGGTGGTTTGAATTTCACTTTGACGCTCCCTGCTCGTGAAGGCTGCTGTGGGGACAAGCAGTCCCCGTGGACGTGGGACCAGCCCCGGGTTCCTCTGGGCTGCGGCGGTGGCACCAGCTCCTGGGAGCCTCCAGAGTGAGGACATCCCAGGCACGTCCTTGTCCTCATCACCTGTCACAATTCCTTCCCCAACTTGGGGCAAATAAATGTTCTTTCGTGCACTCCATGGATTCTCTGGGGCTGGGTAATGATTAACCACGTAATTGAAATGCAGAATGTATTTAAAATACTCACTTTCCTCACCGAGCTGCTGCGAGCGGCCAGGGGCTGTGTGACGGACCCGAGGGGCTGGTGCTGTCTGTCCCTCTGCGCAGGACACGGTGTGTCACAGGATCAGGTTTTATGGGAGGCCACGCGGGTGGCTTTGCCATGCTGCTCGGTTCTGAGAGGGGAATAGCTCATTCCACCCTTTGATTTACTTTATTTTCAGTGTAAAGTAGAAGTACTGTATATAATTTACCAATACCTGTTTTAACTCCTTACTGAGACGGGAGATCTCTCTACCTGTGTCCAGCTGTGGATGTTGCCTTTCTTCTTGTTTCAGAAGCCTTCACTATATTAGTTGCTTAATCTGCTGTAGAGTGGCTTTTGGTTACTGTCGCTGAAAACAAGCCATGGGTCCTGCTGCAGCGTCCGGCTGCTGTGGAACGGGGGTTCCTTGGAACTGCATTCGCCTTCAAACCATCGACATCTCTTTGCTGCCAGACGTCAGGAGAGCGCAGGGTTTGCATCCTCACTCTATATTCCTAAGGCAAAAATGGATCGAAAATGTTTTTAACAGATGCAGGCTCTTTCAGGACAAATTTTGCTGCTTTTTGGGGTTTGGTGAATAAAATAGAAAGGCACGACTGGTACGAAACAATTTTATACAAAAAAAGTGACACAGCACATTTATTTTCCACAGTTTTATGTGGACATTAGTATGTGGCTAAAATTGTGCAGAACCAGATTTTTGTGGAAGCCTTAAAAAGAAGTGTTTGGGTGTGGGGGCACAGGCGGTGTGGAGCAGGACTGAGATGAGTGCTCTCTCCTGCGCCTTTCCCCGGCTCTGGCCCCCTGCCCTCCCCCTGCCAAACTCCCGGATTGCTGGTGCCAGTCACCTCATTACCCTGATCACCTAATTAGCTTCTCATCAGAGCACTCTGATAACCCTGCTGCCACGAGAGACCCACCTCTTGGCCTGATGGGGCTCAGGTGGGGCAGGAGAAGCAGCAGGAGGGTCAAAACCGAGTATTTATTCAGGAATTAAAAGTTACGGATGATTTACTCCACCGCTGTGGGTAGGTTTTTTCAATAAGATCCATCTCACTGTTTATCATCTTTCTGTAAATAATGGCAAAAGTTTGGACTGTCAGAAGGACAAGTAGCATCACTTATTTTTGGACCAAAATGTCCCATATATGAGATACAGATAGATCCTATTCTGCAGAAGCTCTGGGGCCAGGAGAGGTGTTGGCAGTTTGGTAGGAGGTGTCTGATCAGGTGTTTCCATCGCTTCCCCCGGGACAAGCGACACGCGGCCCTCGAGGTCGAGGTTGGGGTGTGGGGAGGAGCTGGCTCACTGCTGGAACCCATGTTTCTCACCCCAAGCCCCTCCGTGTCGGTCATTTCTGCTCTTCCCGGGTAAATTGTACAAGGTGCCCTCAGCAGCGCTCGGCAGAGACCGGGAGCAGGCGATTGCTCCGTCCCAGGCGGGGGAACTCGGGGCTGCACGGGACGCACCGCTGAAATCCAGCAGCGCATTCCTGGGGAAAACCCTGGTTTTTGCCTCAATCTCCTGCCAAACCCGAGTCACTGAGAGAGGTGACGGGACAGGGACCTCGGGGGTCGTTGTGCTGAGTTGGCAGAGACACCGCGGGAACCACGGGGCTGAGGCGGTAATTGTCAGCCTTTGGTAACGCACGGGTGTAACCTCACTGGTGCCCGCTGGGGACTGGGTTTTATTGACCCTGTTTGTGCCCAGTCCCTGGAGAAGGAATGACAAGAAAAGAGTAACTGGAAAATTGGAAAACGCTAAGAAATGGATACGTGTTGTCTTCATTGTCAAAATCCCCGCGATGGGTTTCAGTACACGAGGCCCCTTTTGTGCCGTGGCCCCATCTCGGGTGCGACAGGGCTGGGTCCTGGGGGGAACACGTGGCGCCGAAATTCCCTGAGCCCCCCCTCTCCCGGGTTACTCTCTCCCCTGCGTTAGAGCCTGGAGCGGCTCCAGACGGGAGCAGAACTCGCAGTGAAGTCGTGAAATGCTCCCGGTGCCAAACCCCCTCGCGCAGCGTCAGCAGCAGCTCTCGTTTACATCCCCACTGCAACCCGAGTACAATAACTTTCTGTAGATAAATATTTAAATACATGTATTTTTTGTATGACAGATTTATACAGGGCGTGTCATTATTCGCTGTGAAAAGTCTACATCGCCTATAAGTTATTCTCCTTAAAATTCCTTGCCATGAGATTGTTTTCTTATCTCTGTTGTATTATGAAGTTTTGCGAAGTTGCATATTTTTAAGTGTTTCCATTGAGTTCCACAGACTTCACTGGGAATTTTGCGTAGAAAACAAACGCCAGATCAGGTCCTGATGTTTCTTTTGTTGCCAATTTTTTATTACTCTACACCTTGCCAAAAAGAGAATAAGAGTAATAAAACAATAGTAAAAAGGCCAATAATATGAACGTGGACATTGGACAGTGCTGAAATCCCGATGCCTTGGTAGGGTATTTTTAAAAACTATTTCAGTGGAAATATATGTAAAGTATATCTTTGTATTTTATGTTAATACATTTCTGTAATTTTATTGCATGAAAACTTGACCATGTCACAGACTATTTAAGTTATGAAAAATTTGTGTTTTTGCAGATACTGCGAGAAGCCATTGCATATGTGGAGTAATAAATGTGTATTTTTAACATTGCCAAGTATTTGTTGTCATTTCTAGGTTACTGACCTGTAGAAAAAAAAAACCCACTGAATCTTGCAACAGGTGGATGTTATAATTACATTTCTTGCTTGCACCTCACAGGCTGGAGCTGTTTAGCACCCATCCAAATTACAGGGGTGGGTGTCCTGGCCAGAAGCCCCCCAGCCTGCCGCGTGCCCCGTTGGCTACTGCCGGAGCGCCCTGGCTAGCAGCCGCCGGTGTCACAGCCCGTAGTGAGCGGGTCAATATCCCAAGTATTTTTTTTTGTTATTTTCTGCAAATTGTGTGGTGTGATGTGGTGCATCAAAGCACTGAAAGCTTTTTGAAGGCCCGGCGGCCCCCGGTGGGACGCTCCCCGTCAGCGCAGAGCCAGGGCTGGGGCGGGAGCTGCAGGAACCGGGAGACTCCTTAAAAACTGCAAAACAGCTTAAAGGGGATCGGGTGAATCCGGACACTTTACAGCCTCCCAGTGTCAGTTAGAGGGTGTTTGTAATTCCCTGGGGAGAGTTTGTCTTTACCGCGGTGGGGCCGAGGGCCCTTTGGATGGTGGCTTTGGGGTCTGGGCGAGGATGAGGAGCGCCCTGGCCGTGGCCACCGGCCGGGGTTGCCGCTGGCGGCAGCGTCCCCTGCCTGGGGAACCCGCTCCAAGTCACTGGGGCTGTAAGGGACTTGTGCTGGGTTAGTGCCTGGGCTGGGACGGGAGAGCGGGGTGACGTGTGCCGGGAGGCACCCGTGCAGGGGACATGGCACGGTCCCTGTGCCCAGCACCCACCATCGAGGCACCGACAGTTTAGTATTTCACTGCATAACCCTGGATTTTGCGTCTTAAACTCAATAAAAACAGCCCTGGGGATCGTCAGAAGGTCTCTGCTTTTTCTCTTTCATCCCTCATCAGTACTTGGAATTATTTATGATGGTTGTTGGCGCACTGTGCTGGTTTGCGTTATTGGTGTAGAAGGCATCTACAAAGGCTCTTCCTGACTTCAAAAGCAGTGGTAAAGGAACGAGACAAATCAATATATAAGCCTGAACTTGTCTCTCTCTGCAGATCCCTTTGCTGTCCTGTCTCGGCAGGGCTGTGCCTGGTGTGGCCCTTCGTGTGTCCCCAAAGGCCTGAGGGCACCCAGGGCACCCGGCGAGCCGGGTCACTCCTCCCTTCGCTCGGGGCAGGGAGAAGGTGAAGGTGAAGGGGTGAGGACAATCAGAACCGCAGGCTGGCAGGGATGGGCAGGGACCTCCGGAGACCCCCCCAGTCCAACCCCCTGCCAGGGCACCGGCCCTCGGTCAAGGGCACGGCGCGTCTCCCCGCTCCCTTCGCCTGCGTCGGCCTGACCCAGAGCCTGCAGGAAAACTGTCCAAAGGAATTAGGGCCAAAGAGAGAGAGTGTGTTTGTGCCCTGGGTGGTTTTGTTTCCCGAGCGCTCGTTAGCAGGAGGCTGGCTCTGCTCAGCATCTCCGGGCACTGGGGGGGCTGCAGAGACGCTCCCAGCCCCGTGCTACACAGAAGTGGGGGCTCTGCACTGCCTGGGACCCCACCTCAGGGATGGATGGATGGATGGCTCCCTGACAGAGGAGGGAAAGCCTCCCCTCTAAGGAGCAGGACCAGCAGGAGCTCAGTCCTCAGCTGGTGCCGTGCAGGGAGGGACTAAAACCCCTTCTGCAGGGCGATGCTGGGAGAGGGGACAGCATCTCCGTCTCCTGCCGGGTCCCTGCTGTCCCGAGGTACCGCTCACTAACCAGCCTGGCTGCTGGAGAGAGGGATATTCCCAGGACAGGGAACACTGACCTCCCCTTGCTACGCACTACTGAGCTGCTGGGGGTGCCCCCTCACCCCGTGGGTGCCTGGGCAGCCGGGAGAGGTCACTGCCAGCAGGCTGTAACTTTTATCTTTCCCACTGCCATCACTTTAAAATGCTATGTAGGAAATAAGTAAATAGTTGTCTTTGTCCAGTTCCAGGAAAAATAAAAATGAAAGTAAATAATTTGTTTAAAATTAAAATATATGAACAAATGTGTTTCCATATATCATAGAATCACAGAATGCTTTGGGTTGGAAGGGACCTTAAAGCCCCCCCCAGTTCCACCCCCTGCCCAGAGCAGTGACACCTCCCACCAGAGCAGGGGAATATACATTTGATGCAGAAGGTATTATAGGTCATTGCATTAAGCTGGGAGATGGAGGTCAGATCAGATAATGAAAAAAAAACCAAACCCAAACCACCAAAACAATAACCCTTCCTGGTTTAAATTTGTGAATTCAGGTACTGATACATTAATTCATATTTGACTCGTGGTTTCGTGTATCCAGATCTGCTGAGCAGCACATTTCAGCTTTCACCCGTGGAGCAGCTGCCAGCTCCTGTTTCCACAACTCTTTTGTTCCCATTTTTGCTCCCTGGTTTCAGACAGAGCTGGAAATCAGTGTCTGACAGTGCCCGAGGAGATGCTGCAGCTCACAGACACGGAGAGCTCTGACCACAGCTGCCTCTCGTGAGCATCACAAGTGCTGGTGACCCAGTGGGGAAATCAGGCCGCCCCCGTGGTGTTTTAGCTTTATTTGCAGAGGCTTTTGTGGCACTGAAGCCGATTAAGCAGAAAGGTGGGATTCTCCATTACTCCCACACAGCCAATAACGAGCCTCTTCTCATTGTGAAAGAGGAGTACAGTGACCTGCAAGTCATGAAGGGATGTTACAAACCTCCATCCATAAGAACCCAAAGGAAGAAAACACAAAAATCAACTTGGATGCATCAACCACTTCCCCGGTTTTACGATTTCCAACAAACTTTATTCAAAGCAAGGAAGAGAAAAAGAATGGCGATCCATTCTGTTGGAGGTACATGCATAGCTGTGTGGTGCAGAGGTTCACCTTTACTGTACATACTTTTAAATATAATAAACGGGCTATAATATCCTTTATAAAAGAGTCTGTCATAGGCAACTGGCCTTCACATGAGCCTTGCTATTGGTTATAAGACTTACACTTGGGTCTTGAAAAACTATATAAATAATCTTTAAAAAACAAGCCTAACAGAAAGAGTGCAGCTCTCCCTGTGCACCCACGGTGGCTGGGGGTCCCAGGAGCCGCCAGCCCCCACCCCTCCTGCCCATGGGGACTGTCCCCCTGCCGGGACCGATGGCCGCTGCGGGAGCAGAGATCTCTGCGGTGTGGAGATCTGCCCGGGGACGCTGCAAACACGGGGTGTAACTCACCGTATGAAAAACACAGGCGGAAGGGCTTATCGGTTACGAGTCCTTGGACTGGGAAAGGGCAGTGGATGCTACTAGAAAGGCGCGTATTCCAGCCAAAATGCACCTTCATTCCCGCCCTGGCCAGCGGCTGGGCTGAGCGCGGGGACGGCTCGGTGCCCACATGCACGAGGGAAGGGCTTTCCAAAGAGCTACTGGAGAAGGAGACCGGGAGAAACGGAGACGGGAGCACTACCTCTCGGGATGGGGGGGTTCCTCTATTTTCTACCAAGGAGAAGAAGGGGCCGGGGCAGCTGAGGAACGCTGGACGTTCATCCTGAGCGTGAGGGCGACTCACTGTCCCCTTCCCGGCTGGCCCCGGTGGTGGTGGCAGTGAGGACAGCCACGTCAGTGGTGCCGTCAGGACAGCGAGGTGATGTTGGACCTGCCCCCCGGCGGGGCCATGATCTTCTGAGCCGTGCGCCGGGCGATGTGGTCGTCTGCCTGTGAGCCTGGGGGAGAGGAAAGGCATGGGGGGTGCTGTCGGCACCATGTGGGGGTCCCGCCGCTCTAAATGCACAAACCATAACAAGTTCCCCTTGTGGGAAATACTAATGCTTTCATTATATATCATTTTGGACACTATATTATCATAATACAGCTTGCAATGGCTTTATTTGCCTGAATGTATTTATTTTTTATTGCTTCTTTCTCGAAAACATTATAAATGGTTTTGCTGTAAATAAACAGTTTCTGTATAATAACAAGTGGGACCTTGAACATTTATTAAACAATAAATCATAGAATCACAGCATGGTTTGGGTGGGAAGGGACCTTAAAGCCCCCCCAGTGCCACCCCCTGCCCTGGGCAGGGACACCTCCCACCAGAC
>JAOXJK010000002.1:39366124-39379640 GCA_025774025.1 Xenus cinereus | reverse complement strand
CTGGCCTTGAACCCCTCCAGGGATGGGGCAGCCACAGCTTCTCTGGGCACCCTGGGCCAGGCTCTCACCACCCTCAGCAAAAGCAAGACTTGCTTTTTACTGAGCAAAAATTAAGCTTCTATTCCTCAGCTTGGCCCTGCTGCTCACGCTCACCCAGGACTGTGTGATCCCCGTGCAAGCCAGCCCCCCACTCCCTGCAGCCCCCGATTTTCATGGTCCCCAGCCCTACCAGACAAGCTGAACCCCGACTGATGGAGGTTGCGCACGGGAGGAGCCTGGGCTTTGCCGGCACAGGGGGCCATCCGGGACGCCGGGGTGGGGGCTTTGGCGCTCGCCAGGACCTCCTGGACGGGTCCGTCGTACAGCCCCCGCGGGACACCGTGGACCTCGGCCAGCTGCCGGGCGGGAGGAAGCAAAGGCGAAAGGCACGTGTTTAAGCGAAGGTGAAGAAGAACGAGACCAAATAATGACTTTTTGTCCTTCTGTTTGTGCTCAACCCCTTACTGAGGGTTTTTGGGGAGGCTGCACCCCCAAAAGAGACCAGATACCCCCCAGGCAGAGGGCAGCCCGCGGCTCTTCCCATCCTCAACACCAGGCAGAGGGTGCTTCTGGACCCCCTGGGAATATAGCGCTGCACCCCCCACAAAGGTCCTGTCCCCTGGAAAAAGGGGGTCTCAGCAATGGCCAGGGGGTGCCCAGCATGCGGGGGGCCTGTGCTCCCCTGAGGGCAACAACCCAGGGGCACATGCCCCAGCCCGTGTCACCCAGTGTGACCATCACGTCCTCCTGCAGGGAGGGTGAGCTCGGCCCTGGGCACTCAGGGCTGCCAAAGCCTAACGACTTCATTAGCAGCGGTTCATCACCGAGTCACTTCAGGCTTTCTCCTCCCAGGCAAAGCAGTGACAGCCCTTGGACACTCACAGGGTCAGAAGGGACTTGTTTTGAGGATGAAAAGTGCTGGGTTTCAAATTAAAAAGGCACGGACTGATAGGTTATCAAGACGTATATATCATTTTCTGTAGAAATATTTCTCTTGCACGACCTTTGTCTTCCTCCTGCTGAGTATCTTGTGAAGAAAACCCCCTGCTCAGTGTTTTCCAGCGCTGTGATCGACCCCAGCTTTATCAAAAGCTCTGGTTAGATGACGGATGGAGATCTGGCACGGGCAGCCCCCGGGTCGTTAGCAGAGTGCCCAACGTGCCTGCCCGAACGCATTAACTGAACAAACCCTCCATCTCTGCTCTGCCTTCATCTGCAGCGCCTGCTGGAAACGCCTGCAGTCACACAAGGCACAGGGCAGAGCTGTTAAGCAGCTGTGAGCACACTGAAGGGTTTGTCTTACTGCATTTCCAGTAACTGCCCAACGCTACATCCATCAGTCTTTGGGAGATGCAGAGCAGACTCTGGGAATGCGATAACACGAACATTTCTAGTAGACGTAGGAGAAGAATTCCTCCCGTCTACCTCAGTGCAAAACAAACAACCCCAGATTTGCTAGAAGTCATATTTTTGCTTTATAACTTTATCATATGCAAATAATACTAATAATACTAGTATTATTATATATAATACTATATATAATACAATAATACTAGTATTATTAGTTATAATACTAAAGTAGGCATTATTGATTAACGTGCCAAGCCACACACCAAAGCGGTTACCTGACAACATTACAAATTTCCAAGGCCTAAGAAGAAATAATAATATTCTTGTTTCTGTTGCCTATTGCATCAGGAAGCTTACTGTAACAGCATCTGCAATACAGTAACACAAAGAGATTGCAACGAAAATATGGGATCACTGCAAATAAAATGCTCCTTACCCTGTTTCTTGCCTTTATCCTTTTATAAACAAAATCAGGGAACGTCTTTCGAGGAATGAAGCGACCCGACCCCTGGGTGACAAAGAGGTTTCCATCTTCGAGAACAACTCTGCCTTGGCTTATGACCATGGTGGGAACCCCGTGGCACTCTGTGCCTTCAAATATGTTGTACTCCACGTTCTGGAAAGAACAAACCAGGATACTCAGTACGGCTCAGGCTGACAAAGAGAAGGTGAAGGTTTACCCAACTACGCACACAAGCCCATGTCTGCACATTGCTCCTCGTTGTACTTAAATAACCCTCCACATTTCAAATAAGAAGGTTCTTGTAATTGGATGAACTAAAGCAAAATGCTGTGGAGGAACTAGATCCTCAAAACACTCTGCAACTCAGTTATAATCCTACTACCCCCCCCAATTCTCCAGCGTTACAGTAAGCAAAAGGTATTTTCATTTTCTTGTATTTTAAGAAGGAAATACAAGGTCCTTCATCACTTTATCCTCATGAACACTCCTCCCCTGCTGAATGATTTTTCTGATCTGAAGAAATACGTTGCTTTACTGCTCTCTTCTGACTCTAAAACCCGCTCAGGAAAATAATTGGTAAATATTTTACCAGGTTGTGGGTTTTTGCTGAGATGATTTTAGTAGCCTTGGGGTTCCACAAAACCAGGTCTGCGTCAGCGCCCACGGCGACGCGCCCCTTCCTGGGGTAGCAGTTGAAGATCTTGGCGGCATTGGTACTGGTCACTGCTACAAAATCATTCTCATCCATCTTCCCGGGGACCTGGGAAAGAGACGGGGAGAAGGACCATCCCCGGAGACCCCCCCAGCCGTGGGCAGCAGCCCCCTTCCCGTGGCCAGACCCTGCGTGAAGATCGACACTACGACAGGGCTGCAATTACGGGAAAAAGGGAGATGTGGGGGCTGAGCCTTGTCCCTGTCAGCTAAAGAATGCAATAGAGGTTTTTGTTTCCCCTGGACTCTGTGAAACTGAAGGTCTCTGAAAAACAAGACCTGCACCGGTAGGCTCTGACCCGCTGCACAAGTGCCTCATGCTCACCAAAGATGGGTAAGGATATTTCAACGACCAAAGACTGGAACTGAGCCTAAACAGTGCCATGGCCACCAAGGGAGAGACACCCTGTCCCCATCCGCCTCCCCAGGGCTCCTGCAAGGACCGGGGCAGAGGAGCACCACGTCTTACCCCCAGGAAAAGGTGCTGGAGAGACTTTCTCCCGTTCCTGTGAGTGAGAGCGGGGGGATGATCCCCGTACCGAAGCCTTTGAAGACACTCTGAAGGCATTCGAGTGTCACATTTTCTCTCATTAGCAAGCTCCTCTGAAGTGACAGTCTAGACAATGTCACACCTCCTGGCTCATTTGCATTAACGAGGATGCTGACATCACCTGGCACAAGCACTGCTCCCATGCACCCGCACCCACAGCTTCGCAAGGAACCGGTGTGATCGCGGTACCTACCACACACTTTTCCCAGATTATGGACATCCGCTCCTCGATGCCGTTGGTTCCCTCGGGGATGAGGGTGAAATTGTCCTTCCCCACTGCCTTCTGCGCCGTGGTGAAGGTGCAGTGAGCGCTGCCGGTGACCTGCAGGTCCCCGCTGGGCAAAGGGCAGCAGAGGAGGTGAGAGGAGGCACTGCCACCCTCCCTGGCACTGCCACCCTCCCCGGCACTGCCACCCTCCCTGGCACTGCCGCCACCTCCCCACCGGTGACACTGCTCCTCTCGGCAGGCAAAAGCCACCCGTGCCCGGGGGCTGCCTGGGACACTACTGGCTCGGGAACTCCGAGCTTGGTCTGTTTGGTACCGGTCGGTTTCACCAACAAAAACTGTAAAGGCAGGCGAATTGCCATCTGTAAATGCCAATAAAAGTCAAGTTAAAAGGCAATTTTTACAGGTACACAGAGGGACCTCACTCTACTGATTTGTACGGGACCAAGCACTGGAATCAGCTAAGGGATGTAAACAGCAGCCTCACAAGCACTAGGTATATTCTCTCCTAAACTGGACATTATTTCTACTGTTTAATCTTTGCACCTTCCTTTTGAACCTGGGATTATTTTAGGAAATACTTCTCCAAGCAAAGTTGCTTTTAAAGCAAGGCAATGGTTAACTGTTTGGGATAAACCCCAAAGCCCTGTGCCATCACACACCACAGGGGAGGAACTGGGTCCAGGCTGGCAGGGAGGGCAGGAGAGAACCCAGCGTGTGCAGCCTGAGGGGCCTCCGGGTTCCTGTCAAAGCTGCGCTCGACTGAACCACGCTTGTATTTTAGTGCCTCTTTTTAGAAAATATCAAATGTACTGAGATATAAACAGCAACTGTATTGAGATCTGCCCTAAATGCTCACATCTCACACATTTTAAAATTTTGCCAATGCCCAGCGTTGGTTCTGATAAAACTCCTTCCTTTTGCTTTAGTGCCAGGGCAGCACCGGCGGCTCCCCCGGGACACAGCGTGGCAGCGGTCACCGTCCCCCCGAGCTGGGGTGTCCCGGCCACCCCACAGGACACTGCGCCTTCCCCCCTCCGCTCCTGAGGGAGCAACTGGGCAGTGCCAGCCTGACTTTTACAGGGAAAATCTGGTAACGATTGCCTGGCTTCATCAAAGCACAATTTAGACTCTTTCTGAAAGAGTCACCTGGCCCAAAACCCCGAAGATCTATTATTTTGGTATGGAAAAGTGTGCCAATTGATAGATCATTCTCCCTACTCTGATTATAGTGCCGAGGGGAAGGGTGCGTGCAAGTCTCTGCTCTGCTGCTGCACCCCCCGTGCCCAGGGGTGGGGGAGACAGGGGTGCCCCCGGGGGGCTGGAGGCTGTCACCCACCGGGGAAATCTGGGGGGGCCGTGCCAGGGAGGTCAGGGGCTGCCCCCCAGGTCCAGCCCCACTCTGCAGGCCATGCCGGGGCTGGACGCGGCGCCAGAAGAGATGCGTGCGGGACGCAGACGGGGGGATGCGCTCAGGGGCCCGTCCCGGCGGGGAACTCACCAGGACAGGAGGGAGGTGAGATGCTCCGGCGTGGAGGGGTCCGGGCTGATGGGGGGGGAGGTGACAAAGGCGGCAGCTTTGGCCCAGTTTTTACTCCAGTAGTGGGAGCCGTCGGTGCCCAGGCTGGCGGTGATGGGCTCGCCGTACACCACCGTGCCTGCGGGTTCATGACAAATGATTGTAAGTGAATTATTTCTTTTTTTTCACCTATGTCTACTGAGACTCAGGTGTCAAAGTTTCAAGCACATTTCCTCAAATCGTTCCAGCTCAGAGCAATTAGCTCTGGCAACACTCTGCGGAGAAAAGCCAACACCAAGTTTTAGCACCCACAGAACGTGAGATAACTCGGGTGATAACGAGTTCTTAAACCTTGCACCTAGAGTGATATTCCTGGACAGATTTAAATGGGCTCAATTAACATGCAAATGCAAAACAGCGCGTTACCTTTCCTCTTTGCTTGAGCCAACACGTCTGCAGCGCCCCTGCTCATCACTTTGGTGACGTACAAGGGGCAGTTGGCCTGTTTGGCGATGGTGATGGCGCGGTACACCGCCTCCGCCTCCACCTGTGGACACCACAACTCGGGCAGCAAGGTCCCAGGGCCCCTCGGCCGAGGCCGCAGCGGAGGGTGGGACCCCCCGGGCAGCTCTGGTCAGGGGCTGGAGACCTCACCTCCTCGGGGCGGCTGAGGACGTGCCCTTCTGGCCCCGTAATCCCAAGTTCCAGCAGCCTCTTCTGCTCCTAGGAAGATGGAGAGGAATGAAAGAGGGGTCAGTGACACGGGCAGCCTGTCCGAAGGGGGACAGATCATCTTTTCAGAAGTACCTGGAGATGATGGAAATGTATGAATGGGACTGGGCAACACCAGTTACACCCATCACACTCCGTAAGCTGCAGCAGATGCAAGGACATTACCCAACCCTACGGCCCAGATCTCGCAGGCTTTTAAGGCTCCTGCTCTCAGAGGATGGCTGTTTCTCCACCCCCTGTATTCCTGTTGCAAATGTCCTCCCAGTTTGTCCCCAGGGCTCGACTGTCATCATGCTTAAAGAAATGCTTCTGAAGGTAGGGAACTGCTTGGGGTCAGGTTATGCTTCACAGACAGCTGAGGAAAAGGTTTCTCAGATAAAATCCTGGGGAGGTGGAAACAAACCTTTATCCTGTTTGTCCCAGTAAGCCCATTTGCAGGACTGGGATCCCGCTTTCATCTAAACTCTCCTCCCACATGAACACGTGTGACCATACGCTAAAAGGACCTGCGAGTCTAATTCCACCTGGTGCCACCTGATTGCAGTACGCATCCAAGATTTTCCTCTCTAAAGGTAAAAAACAATGAACAGGAGCAAAGTCTGCAATACCAGGGAGCTCCTGAGAGCTGTTTTGGGAAATAAATACTGCCAAGTGTAATGTATGTTATTTCAAAAGATGCAAACCTTGTTATTTTCTCGAGTACTCAAGACTTCTAAACAAGACAGACAGTGTGATAAAGGCTCACTTAAGGCAGCCAGTCAGCCTTTAAAAGCCCCAAAATTCAGTTGTTGGAACCACCAAACAGTCTCTGTAAAGATTTCTGTGACAGAACCCCAGTGCACGTGAGGAATGGGGAGGATCCTGGCGATTTCAGGAGCCCCAGACCCTCCTGCCACCCCAGGGGCTCCTGCCAGCCCCGTCCCCACAGGGCCTGGGTACTCAGCATATCCTGGGGAGCGGGGTCCCCCAGTGTGGGGACAGGACGGGGGGACACCGAGTCTGCAGTCCCCCGGCCGCTGTGGGGCACCAAGCGAAGGGCAGGAGCGCGCTGGCACCGCTCCCCCCCCCGCTACAGCCCACCCCTCAAAGGCAGCGCTTCGCCCTTGAACCAAAATACTCCGGTCAACTTCTAATTTCAATGGATGTAAACACTGTACCTCATCGATGATGTCCCCGTTCTCAGCATGCACTTGGGCAATGGCCCCCAGGTCCCGGATAATGCAGAATATTTCATACATCTGCCAAGAGACAGGGGAGTTGCCCAGCAGCAGATAAATCACAGCTCCCCCCCGGAGCACGGGCGATGCCTCTCGCCGGCGCCGTTACCTGGGCATCGGTGCACTGCAGCTTGTCTTTGTACGCCATGAAAACCAGGAAGGAGTTCACACCTTGAAGAAAGAAAATTAAATGTGCGGTTAATTGTCCTGTGGAGAGCTCGGCTGGGGCTGAGCAGGGGGCGTTCGAACCGGGGGGGGTTTGTGCAGGCTGGAGTTGGACTGAGAGCAAAGCAATCTATGGGCTGAAACAGGGACTGTCCCCACAGGAACTGAACCCCAAAGCTTGGAGCCATGAACACAATTGACCCCGATCTCTGGATGCGCAGGAACCAAAAATCCAACCCTCAGCCCATTTGTGACTCAGGTGCTCTCTGTACCTCGCTCCACATTCACAGAATGAAATGCATCGCTCCAAGCTGATTCCTCCCCCCAGAGGTGGTTTCAATTTATGGTTTATCCCCAACTTCCTTCTGATAAATGCGTTTGAATCAATGTATTAGCGCTAAGACTACAAATTGGACTTTTTTAATACCAGAGCACTATTATTTAGTGCACTGTTATGAACCTAGAGCAGCGGATGTGCAGTGCTCTGCATCCAGCGCTGCACAGCCCTCATTCACGTCTGAGATAAGAGATGGCTGATGAAGCACGGAGTCAAAGCCGGAGAATTGCTCCTGTATTTTATATGGACAGAGGCAACAACGAACCCCAAACTGCAGCCAAATTACAAACAAGCTGTATTTCATGGGAATGTGCATATGAAAAATACCCAGTATGAGCTCGGAATAGCTACACTACTGCAGCCACTCTGCATTTTAATAGGAAATTCACTGCAAATTTCTATGTTAATAGACCAATTAAGCCCTTGCTTGCAAGACTGCAAATTACACTGAAGTCATTTAGCTCTGCATTTGCATATCTGAAAGCAAAATGTAGTTCCAAACATGGAAATAACTATTAATGAAATGCATGAATTCCTGCTGCATGGCCTGGTTTCCAGCAACCCGCATCCCGCGGACACTTCAGGCTGTGCGGGAATTATAACGAGCTCTCCATGGGAAGCCTAAAGCTTGCTTTCATTCTAAAAGCCCGGTTTTCGATGTTTTTATTTAAACACTTTTCTGTACATCGGGCAGCTGACTCAGGGTGCCCAAAACCATTCCTTTAGCTTCCAAAATCCATTTCTGTGACTGGGCTGTACATTGCCTGAAGGCGAGAGCACAGGAATGAGATGTTACGGTGTGTCCCCTCGTCCACACCTTTCTCTAAGACGGCCAAGGGCAGGTAGTTCCCACCTCAACAGCGAAGGAGCAGAGTCCTCTGCACGTGTCCCAGTTACTCCAGAGATGGGGCAGCCAGGCTCTCACCACCCTCACACCAAAGAAGTCCTTCCCCACATCTCAGCTCCATCTCCCCTCTTTCAGGGTCAAACCCTTCCCCCTCATCCCATCGCTCCCCTCCCTGATCCAGAGTCCCTCTCCCACATCCCCAGTCCCAGAGGTACCAAAGTCCCTGCTGCCACCACTCCACACACCTGTGGTTCCCCAGGAACCCGGAGTTTCATCCACATTTATCACCTCCTGCTCAAAGCCACACGACTAAGCCGACATCCCAGGAGCACACCGTGTCTATATACGCTTTTTTTTCTTCAAAGAGCTTCAGAATGTTGTTTTCCTTTTCATTCCAAGCCATGCAGATGTGGTCCCGAGGGATTCCCCAGTGGCACAGAGGCTTTTACATCTCCCGGCTCTGCAGGAGGCAGGTGGGGAATTTGTTTTTCAGTCCTGGCCCAAGGTTCAAATTCGATGGGAACGTCTCATACAGACACAGAGCTCTACTTCTAAGGATTATATTCTGGGGATTTGCCTGCATTTTTGTTTACTCCTGATTTAGAAATTCAAAAAGGTTTTTGATATTTTAATACGATTCATTATTAATTGCTATTGCATTTTTTTCTGTCAACGGACAGAAAATTTTCTGCCACCAGATGACACACAGTTCTACCTTTTTCTTTTTCTTTTTTTTTTTCTTTCTTTTCATTGGTGTTTTCCAGGATTAGTTTCTCATGACATTTATAGTGGGACTATAATACCACACATTTCCGGGTGTGCTGTGGGTGCCCCTTCCACTGCTGGGGCCACCACGACAGAGCAAACCAAACCCTTCCCACCTCTCGCTCTTCTCTTCTCCAGCCCCAAAACCTACACCTGCCTTTCAGAGCTCCCATCAGCTACACAGAAATTCTTATTTCATACAGGTTTTTAAGCAAATGAAATTTAATATAGATTAAGCTCACTGTAATATCAGTTTTCCTTAAGCACTTGTATTTTGGGGGTGAGGTCAGGTGGGCCCTGACACACGGAGGGGTACAAGGATATTTCATTAATTAACCCCCCCACCCAACCACACACAACGTTTTTGCTGGGGTCAGGGTACCCATCACATATTCTCTACATGCTCGAAAGCAGGTGTCAGGGCGGCGCCCAAAGACATCACAATTTAAATATTCTTC
Source organism: Xenus cinereus (assembly GCA_025774025.1). NCBI lineage: Eukaryota > Metazoa > Chordata > Aves > Charadriiformes > Scolopacidae > Xenus > Xenus cinereus. Next base: position 39,370,261 of record JAOXJK010000002.1, on the reverse strand, counting down.
CAATATGAATTTATCCTTTCATGCCAACATCGCCCCACCACACCTCAGCAAAGAGTATTTTTGATAACAGAAAGCCCAGCTTTTACTCACCAGGTTTGCAGCAAATCAATATCTTAGCACCGGCGCTTATTTCACATTTCTTACCCAGGGTAATGTCTTTTTTTGACCACTGCAGCACCTGCTGTCTTACCTGATGGCCCTAGAATGAAAGTGAAAAAACATCATTTAAATGATAAAATAATAAACTATAATCTATGCTGTTTATGTATTGGGAGATTGCATTTTTCAAATTTAGTAATTCCAGAAAAATATTTCATCAGAATTATAAAACCAGCAAACAAACACAATTTTCAAAAACCTTAGCAAATGGTCATGGTCAGCAGTGCTGTGCTGACTCTGGGATTTAAGGGATATTTTATTCTTTTATTTTCTCCCATAAGCAGGAAGACAGGGATCCCCGTGATTTTTAGCAGAAGAGTGGAACAAAGCACAGAGCCCCGGGGGCTGGAGGAGCTGGGGGTCTCTGTCTCAATCCTAATAGATTGAAAAATCCCCATTTTTTGGAAACAGTGGTAAAATCCTTACATTTCTGTGCCTACATCCAGACTTGGTACTGTCCCTGGCACCAGGCTCTGCGTTTTCACCCCAAACTAAAGAAAGATTTGACAAGGACTCAGCTCTGTACTTCCACAACGCAGAAATAACAGGAACCATACCCTGGTTTGGGGTTTTCCCTTCAATTTTAAAATTACTTCTAAATTGTGACCTTGAATACCAAGATTTTGCCTAAAGCAAGGTTTTATTGCCATGTTATCAACTCCAGAAAGTAAAACCTTCACATTACAAAAAGAAACAGACCTTTAATTAACCGTAATGATAGTTCTGGGTACCATTACCACACATTGGAGCTACGATAAAAAGCTTTTGAGAGAGTTGACAGCAAGTTCAGCCCATATTTCTCCCTCCCTGCCAGCACCCAGACTTCAGGAAGGAGGGAAAATCTCAGCCCCCTCCACCAAAAGCAACATTCAGAGACATCTCAGAGGCTTGAGTGGTTGCTCGGTGGGACCCACGCAAGGCTGGGGTGATGGGATGGGGAGCTCCACGCCAAAACTGGTAGAAGACATGGAGGAGTTTGTCCAAAGGATCAAAAAACAGAAATAGGAAAAAAAAACCCCACAAAACCCACCAAAACTATGATAAACATTTCCCTCGGTACCTTGAAGGGCTTTGGAAAGGATGGCCCCAGGCAAGTTCCTCTCCTTTCCACACCTCAGTTCTCTTTTCAAGATTTTTGCAATAATTCCATTTTTTATCCCCTGTCCCTCTGGAACCAAAGGCCAGGCCAGGTCTAACATCATTCCAGCTGCAGCCTGAGGCGGAACAGAAAAACCTCTTGAAAAACCCTTTTCCTGAAGAGCATCCTGACTTCCTGAGTTTGGCTTTTCACATAATCTGGGCAGAGGAAATTGTTTCCCACCAGCTTTTTTTTCCAGCTTTTTAAAGCCCCAACCCCAGTGGAGCTGGTTTCTCTCCTGCCTCTCCAAGGCCCATCGGAAGGAGGGAGAAAGCGCTGCTTTTCCAGGTCCAGGAAGCCCTGGCCACTGGGAACTGTAACCCACTGGCCTTCAACACAGGGGGAAAAAAAATAATCAAAATTTGAGCCCGATGGCAAAGCATTTTCTCAATTTTCTCCTCTACCATCATGGTCGGTTACTATGCAAATTGTAAGTTGTGTCAACATTTTTGCAGGCGGCAATTACATGGCACCAGAGGCATTTACATGCTGTACGGAACCAAAGCGGGGGGACCGAAACTGCGTTTAATTGGACACAGCAAATGTAATGAATGGAAAGGACTCAGGCAGCATCGCAAGGGCAACGTTCAGCACGTGGAAATGAGCACGCTGAGGGGAGGGAGGCTGCCGGGAAGGGACCCAATAATGAAAAAATACTCGTTCACACGCGAGTCGTTAGAACAGCACAGACCAGAGGAGACATCAAGAAACAGAAAATAACCTTTTAGCTTTGTGTCTCGTTATCCACAGCTGGGGTATAGCAGGGAGCTGTGGGACACAAGGGAACCGGACCTCCTCTGGAGACCACAGCATCTGGGGCGGCTGATAAGGACCCCCGGGTCTGGGGTTCCTGCCTGGTGGGACTTCACTAAGAAATAATATAAAAAGACCAAGGGAGGGAAAAGAAAGCAAAAAAAAGCCTGGTTTTCTCTGTCCCACGGTGCCCCAACTCCTCCATCACGGGAGGCCGCTCGTGGGATTCTTCCATTCTCCAAGATTTCTAGATTTCTAAGGCACAGTGAAATCTCTCAGTAAGTGAATTCTGGCTGACGCTGCATCAGCTTTTACTAAATGCTGCTGCAGAAGCCACAATGACTTTAAAAAAACATATCTTGTCCTTACATCCCCGTTTTCTGTGATTTTGCTGTTTTGGGTAGAGGGAACGTTGCCCTCGCAGCTGGTAACTAAAGCCACAAAGCAAGAAACTGATACTTGTTCCTATTGATGATGCTAGAGATTCCCTGCTCTCTGGCAATTTGTTTTTTAAATCAAAAGAAACTATAGTTTAGAACATCGATGTATTTCTCAAATTTGTTTCGCTTTTCCCCAAGTTGCTTTACGCCAAGTCGTAATTATGTCCTTTTTCTAATCAACTGGTGGAATAGCCCCTGCGATGACTCCAGGCGGAGGGTGACTGGAGGGACTGGAGCCTGGATGACGTTGGTGCTCCCCAGATGTCACAGCCCCGCGCCCGGCCGTGGGACAGAGGTTGCTGTGCTGCTCCCCAGGAGCTGCTCACTCGGCCACTGCTGCCATCACAGCAAGAAATATCAGTAGCCATTTTTTTTCTTAATCTACATCAAAACCTTCCAAAACAGAAAGACCGAGATGAGGTTTTTAGCACTCGGAGACCGCTCCGGCATCAAGGAGAAAACCCCTGCTACTCCTGAAATTAATGTTTTCATTCTCCAGCAACTCCGGCATCTCAGCCGGGGAAAATAACAGAGGAGGTATTAATATAAAATACACTACTTGACCAGAAGGAAAGCATTCCAATATTATGTAGAAAAGCGTCTCAAAGGACACACTGTGATAAAATATATATATGGTTAAAAATGAATCGTACTTTAATATGTTAACCAGAAACAGGAAAATCAATAACAGCAATTTAAGTTTGCAACCGAGAGAAAAAGCCACGGTTGGGTGAATATTCAGAACGCTCCGCTTGATGCTCAGAGCTTCATTAGGCATTTTCATACGCTGGGTTTGAGCAGATACAAGAGACAGAACTTCAAACGGCCAGTGGGAACCCAGAGCTGCCCCGACCCTCTGATCAGCGTCCCTCGGCCCGTTGCTTCCCAACGCCATTTTTTCAAGGTAAACAGTACATCAGATTAGAAGCTTTTTTTTTTTCTTTGTCATCCTTTAATTTGATGTGACCTCATTTTACCACTTTACATTTTACCTTACGTTCTTTTAGGAGAGGAGCAATTTCCAAACTTCTGTTGCTCAGTCAACAAGTGATAGCTCTGGGATATGGATACGGGCAATTGCTGCCCGCAGCCCGACACCCCCCTCCTCTTCACAGCGAAAACTTCCCACAGAAGGGATCGTTTTTATCCCTTTTTAGTGCAAACTCCTAATTAAAATCCTTAATTCTCTCTGTGACTTACTCATGTTACTGAGTATTGCTCCTGACAATTACACACTGACCTCACGTGCACCGAGAACAAGAAATACTCTGCCCATAAATAGCCTTTCAGTTCTCCGAGGTAACATCAAGTCATTACAGAGAGACTCTTCATAACCTGATCATGGGCCACAGACACCTGCACGTGCCTGAGCAGCCCTACAAAGGTCAACATTGAGCATCTGCCCACGTGGCAGCAGTTTTATGGCTGAAGGTTTTCCCCAGCAGCACAGCACCAGCAACAATCTCAGTCCCTTGCTCACATCTACTGGGAGAAGAGTCCCTCAGACACAGTCAGAGAATCACAGAATGATTTGGGTTGGAAGGGACGTTAAAGCCCATCCAGTGCCAGGTGGGACACCTCCCACCAGACCAGGTTGCTCCAAGCCCCCTCCAACCTGGCCTTGAACCCCTCCAGGGATGGGGCAGC
>JAOXJK010000002.1:39326930-39360861 GCA_025774025.1 Xenus cinereus | reverse complement strand
GGTTCCCAGCCCGCCCCGGCCGGGGTGACATCGCCCGGCCCCGCCGCTGCCCCCCGCCGCCCCGGGGGCTGCAGGAGGAGCGGTCCCCGCCGGGGCTCGGCAAGAACGGGTTTTGTTCACCATTTAGTCGATTTTTCAGGTAGAACTTAAAAAGTGGTTAAAGAACCACTGTCTTGTTAAAAAAAAAGTCAGCAAAGTTACTGTAAGTATCAAAGGCTTCCTGCTTGCAGCCTGGGAAAAGAACCAAGACAATTCACCCAGTTCGAAGATTTAAAACAGATCTTTTTATTAAAAGTTTACAATAATTTATGTATTTTACAAATGAATAGAAAGTCTCTCGATATATATCATATGAATCACAATACAAAAATATGTGTAAAATTCTGTAATTGATCCATCCGGCCCTGTTTTGGCCTCTCAGTGACTGCCTCAGCGCCGGCCCAGGCGGTCGGCATTGGGCTGCGGGCGTGAGGGTTACGGTCGAGCACGGCTCGGGGACGCTGCCCATCAGGAAGAGAAAAAGTTGCCTCTGGTTCACGTTTTGCATAAGTTTACAATCGTTCCTTTCCCTAGAACGTACAGTGGGCGGGTACGGGGTTCCACACACTTATTCACAACTGGATTTCCTGAGTCTAAACGAAGCCCCGCTCTGTGCGAACGCACGCTGCCCCACGGGGGGCCGGGGGGCTCGCTCCCCCCGAGGGAGCCCGGGCGCGTCGTCTCTCCACGGTCGGGAGCGTTGTCGGCGAGCTGTGTAAGGCACTCGGGGGTACGCTGAAGGCTACAGGTATTACTGGAGCAGAAGGCTGTCAGGAACAGCCGCAGTCCTCCAACAGCTTGACCAAGGCCAGGCCTGAAGCCACGCGCGGCTGCTGACAAAACCCCGCCGTTCCAGGGGCTGCCGTTTAGACGCGTCGCTCTGGGACGCGGCCGGTGCCACCGCGGTGCGCCAGCCCTCGCTGCGGGGCCCGGGCAGGGTCCACTCGGGCTCCGTCCACGCGCTGCTCGGGTCCTCCCGGGCGAAACGTGGCACTCGGGGCGCGTGGGTCACGCACCGGGGAGGCCCCCGGCCCCACGTGTCGCCGTTCGAAGGGCGGCGGGGGAAGTGCCGAAGGCTGCTCCCAGGTGAGAAGCTCCGGTGGCAGCCCCCTGCCCTGCGGCTCTGAGAGCGGGTGTCGAACGGAGGCGCCAGAGCCGGGGGTGAGCGGGGGTGACCGAGACCCCACCCGGCTCCTCTCGGGGCGAAGGGTGGCAGCGTCTCCGGAGCGGCCCCCCCACGGCCAAGGACTCATCGTACCAACCCTTCCCGCAGCCCCCCCGGACCAGACACAAAGGGACGGCAACTGAGCGAAAACCCTTATGCTGAAATTAAGGAGCACGTTCTTGTGACTTTCCTGCCTGTGCATTTGTAAGAAATAAACCGTTTTGAAAACATTCTTTGAGCCATTTTTTTCTTTCCTATGTACACATCTTTTTACATATAAATATTAACATATACATAAGCATAATCCCTTATTTACACACGTACCTGTCCTGTACAGTTAGCCTCTCAATTAAAAAAAAACATGATTAAAAAAGTCTAATTAATGGGAAAACAGAACTGAAATCGCAGACACATCCACAGGAGGTGCAGAAGCACGGCCTGAGCCAACAGCGATGCGATGGCTCCAGGCCACTTCCAAAGGGGCTGGTGGCCACCGTTCCGGGTCCCCAGCAGCGCCCGGGGTCAGCCCCGCGGCTCCCTTGGTCTGAGGGCCACCAGCCCGGCCGGGGCCCAGCAGGGCCTCAGGCTGCAGGCAGGGACCTCGCCTGCTGCTTGCAGTTCTTCCCAGTAAATGACGTATTTTAAGACATGAAGTATTTAAGCAGAACTTCCAACGGACACTTAGGATTTAACAATGTTTTAAGCATGAAATGCAGGAAGTAAAAATGCAGCTCATCCACGTCATCCTGATATTGGTATCTGGTAGAATCGGACTTTGCTAAATTACTTTTATAATATAATGATATGCTGATATCAAAATCCATAACCTTTGACTTAAAATGACACGTTACTGCAGTACAAATGTAACACTTCTCTTAACAATTAATTTCCTTACATTTTTGTAGTTTAGCTCCCTTTGCTGTTCACACCGTCCGGTTTAAAGCAGACGATTGATGCACAAGTAGCCGGAGAGTTTTTGGAATCTCAGTATCAAGGGATTTTCTTCGTAGCTTTATAAACTCCACACACGTCTGGGAAGCGGAGCAGGTTCCTACAGAGCAAAATAAATATCAAGGTTTAGTCCCAAGTACTATATCATCTGCATTTCATGGGGTTTGCTGGATTGTGATAAGTAGCTCTCAAATAAGCCTACAGTTGGAGCCTACTTAGCCAATTGCTGGGTTTTCTCTGAAAAAAAAAAGATAACTTATTAAATGTTAAATGTACTATTGTCTATATGCTGTACCATACATTCTGTTACTCATTTTTCTTAAGCAATACTCCCCAAATAGTTCTCAGGTAACACAGAACAGACCATAATGATGATAATGATGAATTTAAAATTTGCCGTAACTTCACGCAAATCCTGAGGCCGCTCTTCCCGAAGGCGACCTCCCCGGAACCCACATCCCTCCCCTTCGGAGCATCCCCTTCGGATGTGGCAAGTGAATTCCCGGGACACGGGCAGTGCTGCGGATCGGAGCAGCGACCTTCAACACCCTGAGATGCTGCCGCCTCTGCATCGCAGATGATTTGTTTGATAATTATTATTTACTAGGAAAGGTACAGATCATCCTCCTATCAGAGATCAAAGAAAAAAAAGGCTAAGAAAATCTAGGTAAATCTCTGAGCTGGCAGAGAGCTGGGGAAGAGCTGGTACAAGCTGCCTGACCGGGTGCCAGGACGTGCCCTCCAAGCAGGAACGATCCCCCGCCGTTTCCCGAGCCGGGATTCAGGCCAGGCCCTGCGGATACACAGCCCTGGCTGCTCCCGGACAGCGACGCTGGGTTCTCCTGGCCACACTGGGTTCTCCTGCCAGGCACGGGGACCTCAACTCGGGCTGCTTCAGAGACAGCTGGTCCCTACTGAGAGCTTTCCATCAGTGTCACGGGCAGGGAAAGGAGCTGTGTCACGGGGACGACAAGTTAATACTCTGCAGAGCCAAATTCCACCTCCTCAAGCGAGGAGAGATGGCAGGAAAGGCACGACACCCGTGGGGAGAAGGGCGGCTGCCTTCCAGCCGGGCCACCCCTTCGCCTGCCCCGTCCTGGGTTCCCGGTGGATTCCCCAGCTACACGGGCCCCAGGCAGGAGGGGCATTTCCAGGGCAAACACAGGGAGAGCAGAACAGTTCAGCCAACGGCTCGGAAGGACGAGGAACCCCCATTCCCCAGCCCTTCTCCCCCCAGACCTCACCACTCCACTGAACCCCCGCCCCTCGCTTGCCCGGTGCGGGGGCATGAGTTAACCCTCCCGGGGGGCTCTTCCCTCCCTCGGCAGCGAGCCCTGGAGGCGGGGGCTCCACTGCTCACACGTGGAAAACAAAACCTGAAGAATCTTAACAAGAGATTCCTAGAAAGACATGGAACTCGGAGGGATGAAGAGCAAATGCCACTGATGTTAGGGGTGGCACTCTGCGGGAGGCCCCAGCCCGTCACTCCGAAGAGGCGGTGGCGCGGGGACAGGCAGGGTGGTCACAAGGAGTTTATGTGACGGCGGCCGCAGGCGCCGGGCGCTCGCTGCAGATCACGTCCCCTGCCACTTCGGGTGTCACCGCAGAGCTGTCTGGGGCTCTGTCTGGGGGCTGCTCTTCCCTTGTTCTAAAAGGAACACACTTATCAGTCTCTCACCATGGCATCTTCTGCCTAAGAGATTATTTTTTTTTTTCAGAAAGCTGTAAAAATGGGACACAAGAAGCATTCAAAAATGGATGGATGCTCTAATATTTGTGCACCCGAGCATTCACTGCTCGTGAAAAACTGCAGCTTCGCTGACCTAGAGCAACCCAGAAATGCAATTCATCAAAGACAATGGGTACAATTTCATATGGAAAAGGACCGATCGCCCTTGTCAGCCTGTTGTTTCCATGCACAGCCTCTCACCAGGGCTGCGGTGGAAGGAGATACGCCGCATGTTTCCTTATTTATAAGTGGCACTAAGGGGATTTGCTGGCAGTTTGCTCAAACACAGCACCCTGAGCTGTAAATCCCGTTCCGCACGCCCTGCAGGGAGGCGCGCAGGCTGCGGCCGGGGATGCGGCCGGTGCCACCCGGCAGATGGGCCATCTGCCCTCGCAGCCAGCGCTGACCCTGCATTAGCCACCATATGGCTGCGGGGACAGGCAGCGCCAGCGGCTCTTACAGTTGCCTGGGAAAACAGGAGAAACGTTCAGGGAATAACAAAAAGGCGGCGCAAGCACCAGGCAGTGATTCAACTCGTTAATACCTTACAAAACCCCACTCCGCTCACGGGGAGCAGAGTGAATCATCATTTGAAACACGGGTGCGGGTTTAAATTGGCTGAAAATGTGAAATACTATTTGCTTGAGCACCCCAACGACGTGCAGTGAATGTCACCGGGAGGTGTGCCACGGTGTGCCCGCCGTCACAGCTGGCAACCTTGGTGGCTGTCTCGCTGAAAAGGGCAAAGACACAGTGAATTCGGGCATTAAAATAGTCATTTCTAGCCCGGAGGCATTCTGCTCAGGGCCGAATTGCCAGGAATTAGAAGAACGAACCTGAGTGGGTGGCTTCGGTGCCCAGCACCCACCAGCTGAAGGCCTTCCATGAGCCCAGGCTCTCACTGGTGCTGGTCCCAGGCTGGTGCCACACGTGGCGTTGCCGGCTGGTCCCTCGGGCACTGCAGGGAGGGCAGGAGATGCTGGAGGTGGCTCCCAAGCAGATCCTCGCTCTCTCCCAATGGAGAACTGGCAGATGTGAGCACGAGAACCCAGCTGCCCTCTGCCAGACGTAGGTGGGCCAAGAAACCCTGGTCCTGGGACCCCATCACACACTTTGGGAAGCCACGGCTTCAGGGAGCCCTCGCACAATCACTGCCGGGGCTGGGGCTGCATCCCATGGGATCCCACAGGCTTTGTCACTTGTACATGTGAATGCAAATTCTCTCCTGTCATCCCACTTATCAGCCACGCTGAGAATAAAAAGGTGGAATTTCATTTTCATGTTAAGAAAAACTGGGCCAGACCTGGATTCCTCTTTATTTTCCCCTCCCTCTCCCATTAGATCCACGTGCAGCATCCCTGAGAACAAAGCAACGTCAGTCCAGTTATGGCACATTCAATCCCTGTCCTCCTAAATGCAGATGATCCGTTGGTAACTACGGCATGGGAGGGAGGAGGGCAAAGAACACAGGGAGATCAGAAATCATGAGCAGAATGAAATATTGAGGGTTTTTTTTTAACCATTTCAAATAGGGAAAAAAAATTGGCCATTTAGTTCAGTTAGGTTCTACAGAACAGCGAACGTTGTGTGTTGGGGCAGATGATGGGGCAGGGCCCTGGTGAGGAAGAGGGGGTGACCTCTCTTTTCTCTTTTCCTTTTCTTTTCCTTTTTTTTTTTTTTCCTGGGAAAAAGAGGAAACTCTGCTAATTACAATGGAGTTATGGTGATTTACAGTAGATAAAGATCAGACTAATAATAGTAACGGATCTTTCAGTACTTACACAAATTACAGCTGCAATCACAGCTTAGAAAAACTGTACCTTATTTTTTAAGACATTATTTTTTGCAAATACCTGACTGTGTGAGCCAGGCGAGCACTTGAAGACCCCTCACACAGTTTCCCTGCTTTAATACTCTACTGAGTGAAAATAAGTCCCTGCAAAAATTCAAAGGCTTCCACAGGAGCACCCTCCTGCCTCCAGCTAAAAAAATAAATAAATAAAGTGCTGTTTAAGGGCAAAGCCAGTTTGACCATAAAAACGTGCTGGTCCCTTTTGCCCACGGCGCTCACCCCTGAGGAGCAGCTCCCCTGAGCACCCAGCGCCCGCAGCCCCCGACCACCTTCTCCCTTCGGGGCAAAGCTCCACCTGAGGCTGCCCCATCCCTGCGGGGGCAGAGCGAGCCCCGTCCTGCTCCTGACCATACTGATCTGGAAAATTCTGGGGGCATCCCCCCCCTTAAAACAGCCAAATACACCAACTGAAGGAAAATTACCCGACACCATCCGTTTGTGTTGATCAACCTTGCGAACATTTGCTGCGCAAAAGAACTATTCATGAGCACAAAAGCATTTAAACTTCATAAATATTTATAGGACAGGAATCTGAAATGCTGTTCCTGGAGTCCTGGCCCCCCCGAAGCTTTTCCCCTCTCCCGGGGCTGGGGGTGAGCCTGGAGCGGGTGCGTCAGGGGGGGCCGGGGATGTCAGGCATCGCCTCCAACGCCAGCAGCCCTGACCTAGATGGGAGCCTCCACGTCGCCTCCCATCACTGCACCTGGCAGAGATGGGGCTAACCAGGATAACAACCACTACTGCCGATTTTTAACCATTTCTGGTTGCTTTCCTTCACGATTTTACACCACAGACAGACGCACATGTGGGGCACGGCTGGGTCTCTGGCCCCAGCATCACACTCACGCAGCGGGAGCGCAGGGGCCCTGGCAGCACCAGTGGGCTTTACCCATCTCTCCTTAATGGAAATCCGACATGGATTCGCCAGAAACTCCTTCTGCTTTCTCTGTCCTGTGATGCTCAATAGCAGGGTTTTAAAGGCTGTTTCCTTCCATCACAACTGATGTTTTGGAAACAAACTGGATACTATTCATTTTACACACGCGTATAAGTGCATAGAACTCTCTAGCCTTTTCTCTTCGTGCTGGATTGTGAAGCAGTGTGTAACAAAGAATGAGCAGAAGATTTATAATTAAAACTATATGATGACTCCTTTAGCATCTAAAAAGCAGCTCGTGACAGCCTGGCTTTGGTTCTGATACTGGCACCAGAACAAGTTGTGTTATACATAACGCAATAATAACAACGTGTTATATGGAACTATTTGACGGTACCGCTATTTGTTATATATCCAGAAAACATAAATAGCATCGATTTGTTTTCCAACTAAAGAATTTAAAATATTTGTCTTCTATATTTGCAATAATGTGGATTTTAAAAACTTTCTCAACACCTAACCCCCACAGCAATCTCTATTTGTGGTACCTAACAGCGAGGTCCTGGCTGGAGCCCCCTCTGCAGCACAGCATCCTCGGCCGCCGCGGCTGCCGGGCCCGACGGGGAGGCAGCCTGTAGCCGGGAGATCTCCCCGCGCAGCTGGAGATGGGGAATTTCGGATCTGGGGGAGCCCCGTGAGAACTGCAGCAGCCCTTCAGCTCCACTCAGCCCAGTCCAACAGGCGGTGATGGATTTCCAGGCTTTCAATATTAATCTCTGCCCGGGCCTGGGGCTGAGCTCCACGTGTGCCCCCCGGCCAGACCCGCTCACAGGCAGGTACCGCCGCGGTCGCCCCCCGCTGCCGCAGGGAACGCGTGCCCCCCTGCCAAACCCATGGCCAAACCGTCCCAAGGGCAGGACACAGCGGGAACGCAACCCTCCACCCGGCTCTGCTCTGCGCTACCTGGGCTCTGCAGGGCAACGCAACGAGCCACTGGAACGGCTCTGACAGACAAAAGTAATAAACACACGGGAACCCCTCAGGATCCTGGCTGCCCCCGAGCACTATTTCTAATCATAGGTCAGCGGGTCACAGGCACAGCTCAGCCTGGCGCTAACAGCCGACGTTTGAAAAGGGGGGGTTGGGAGCGGGGGGAGGCAGCCAGGCTGGAAATGGGGAGTCGGGGCAGCAAATGCGGGCTGACACCCGGCCGCAGCCCCCGCGGCTCCCGGGGGAAAGGCAGCCCAAGGGCAGGAACCCGGGGCCAGGCGCCAGCCCCCATCGGGGTGCCGCGGGACCCCCGCCTCTGCCCGGCTGGAGGCGGCTGCGCCGGCCGTCGACGGGCAGCGCTCCCTCCCAGGTCACCTTTCCACGGTGGTTTTCAGGAGACATAGCTACAATTAGCACTCTCATAAATCTGCTAAATTATAAATTTACAGCCTTTAGGATTCGCCGTTCCCTCTCTCGGTACAATTAGCGCAGGTTGAAAAGGTTGCCTTGATTTGATGATGTGTGAGCATTTCACAGTCCTAATGCCTCGGTGACCAGCGCGGCGCTGCTATTGCACGCTGGGGGCTCCTCCACAGCCCTTCTCACACTCATCATCAACTCCTTGTACCCCTGGGGTGTCTGCTTGTTTACAAGGAGGAGGAGACTGGCCACGGGGCCAATCTGTCTTCAGAAAAAGCCATCGACAGACAGAAATTTCCCACATCTGCCCCTCCAGATCTGCGTGAGGCCGTTACAGGGCTTGAGTTTCTCGGCCACGTTCTGCTTTCCCGGGGGAGGTTTATCCAGGATCTCTCCCGGCCGGAGGAGCAGACACGTCCCCTGAGCGTACCAGCCCCACCGCGTACGTGTGCCGAACACACGCAGACACGCGGCGGGTGCGGGACACAAACACCCTACAAACAGGAGAGTTTTATGGAGCAGAGAGAGCACCCCCCTCGCGTGATCCTCTCCGTCACCCTGCAGCCACCCCACGTCCCATCCATCCCCCGGCCGGGCTGTCCCCTCTCTGCCAGCACCCCCAAACCCCAAACCCGCAGGCGGCAGGACTGGCAGACACACGATTCTACGTCGTTATAAAACCAGACTAAAACCAGAAAACTAGATGTTTAAGACTCAAACCTCAGCATCCCGATAGCTAATAGTGCTAAATAGTAAGTCAAACATTCATTATTCTCACCTAATTATCTAACCAATTGTGACTCTGCCCAATACATCAAAACAAAACCTGCATTTTTATGCTTCCTTGTACACATATTATATGGAAAGGATACCTCATGTCCATGATATCACAGAATATCTCAAGTTGGAAGGGACCCATAAGGATCATTGAACCTATGATGATACATATGATACTATCAAACAGTTGTGCCGCTTTTTCAGGCCTCTTACATGAAATGTCTATGAATAAAGAGCATGAATTCACCAAAAGTTGTGTCTATCGGCACTGTGAACTAGTCATAAAAAACTAGTTTAATCCAGCTAATTTGAATGTAAGATCAAGATCTGATTTTCCAGATAATATTCCAGTGTTTTGTTATGCATCTTGGCTCTACCAGAAGTGAAAGGGTGAGGTCCCTGCCAGGAACCAAGAAAAGGTTCCTGCTAATTTAGAGTATGCTCAAAAAAATATGTTTCTCTTCCTTTGCTGCTATGGATCAGTGTAACAACTTCCTCCACAGTTTTGACTGCTGTAAGCCATGCAAATTAATGCTATGCATATATAAATGTATTTGTGTATGTATGCAGGGGGTGTGTACACAGACATATCAATTTACAAATATAATGCATTTTTAAAAAACAGTTCACTTTAGAATAGATTTCCCAGCTAATTAATTCTTCAGGCTAATACTGAGTTTGATACGTTATAAAAATCTGTGTCCTTATTATTTACAAGAACTCAGCAAGAATAAAATTAAGGGGAAGAATGTGTCAGACTTAATGACAAGTGAATCTGCTGTGCCTGGGAGTACTTCGGAAAAGGAATGATGAAATGAATGATTATCTTTAAAAACAGCTCAGTGGATCAGGCTCTTACCATGCAAACCCCGGGAGTTACGCTGAGTGTGTATTTCGATTGTAATTACCCATTTGTTGGCTTTCCCTGACAGAGCCCTGCGCTGCTGAGAGGATACAGGCGTGAGAGCAGCATCACTGCGGAGCGGCCTGGTGCGTGAGGCACAGCAAGAAATGCTGGAATTGAGCAGAAATGCCTGGGTGGGGATTTGTTCCAAACTCTGGGCTCTGTCGGGAGTGTGACTCCAGTTTTCTTCTTTTCCCAGAGAAAGACATGGGATGGACGGTCCTGGGGCGCTGGGGGGGAAGCAGACGCGGCACAGAGCTGCTGCTGCTGTGCCCGAGTTTACAGGGTGTTTGCACTCTGAGAACCCTTTGTGCCCCTCGCAGACATGGGAACACCCCTATCAATCACACCGTGTCTCAGGTACAACAGAACAGGACTCTCGGTCGCAGAGAGAGTAAAGGGTTGCCCCAGGTGCTGCCCAGGAAGCACAAGGAAGAGCTACTGCCATAATAACCCCGATGCTCTGCTTAGAAGGAAGATCTCAGCAGCTTCAGATTGCTTTGCGGTGGGAGTTCAGGAAACAGAAAACAGCAGCCTCTTCATAAACGAGCCCTCCCCGTATCAGAGCGCTCCCCAGACGCGCCTGGGGTCTGCGCTGTGCTCAGCCTGTCCTCAAGCACCGGCGACGTCGCTGTCCCATCCCTTCCCATCTCATCCCATTCCATCCCATCTCATCTCCTCTGGGAATTCAGACTGACATTGTCACCTCTATGCATTTCAGTTTGTAACACCCTCTGACCCATTAAAGCAGAAATCCAGTGCAGTGACACACCGCACGCTGTGACACAAATTGGCGATTATTAATCTGCAGGAAATCACTCTATTCCTGAGCCAAATCCTGCTCTTTCCCGAGAGGGAGGAAGGCACACAAGAGCTACAGCGCAGCAGAAATGAGCAGCCTTTGACTCATTTTCTCTCCATCTTCCCGCAAATGCTGTTTGCTCATTTGGACTCTTAAAGCCTTGGGTTTCCCCTGCTCAGTTCACTTTAAACAAAGATGTTTCGGGTCATCCTGCGCAGCAAAGACCTGCCAATTAGCATTCTGATAATGTAGCTCGTTAGCCTTAGCTCTGTACCCCTGTGAAGAAAGCCATTTGCAACCCCTTTCAAAATGCATGAATATATGTATATACACAGAAGGCAGCTGATGGAATATTAAGGGAAAATTTAAGCTCCAGTAGCTCATCATCTCCCCTGTGGATCCTTTCTAGAAAAACGGGCTGCTAATCTTAAAAAAACCCAACCTCTTCTGCCAACTAAAGCACACCAATAAGAATCAGTTTGGCTATGGGATCAATGCATAAAGAAATTTAAAGTAATTATCTACCAAACCAACAGGTTCGTGTGGAGAGGGGCAGCCCTGGCGCAGGAGAAGTGACCCCAGCGAGAGTCACCACCGCCCCCGGGTACAGAAAGGGAGCAGGTTGTGAAGATCTGAAGCTGATATTTCTAATTTCTGCCTATAGTAGGAAATACGTTGTTTATACTTTCTTAAAAATGCTAAGACATGCTAGAAATGCTAAGAATGCTGATGTAGGAGGTAGAGGGGCTGGAGGATGTGAAAGCAGAGGGGTCGCTGCCTGTCCTGCCCCCGTGCTGAGCCCGCAGCCGCGTTCCCGCGCTCGGCAGCGCTGGTGGTGTCTGGGAGAGGCATCTCCCCACGCTCCTCACGCACGGGCTGTCCCTCCCGCGCCAGTCAAACCGCAGCCGTCTTCTAGACTGAGGTCCTTCTAGCACTGAAAAAAGGTAAATCGTCTTCTCGTAGGTGCAATATTTTCCTTGTTTTGATTAAGACTAAAATAATTAAGATTGTAATTAGAGCACTATCTCCTATTACCGACAGGAACCCTTACAGCCATGAATCAACCTGGATCGGCGCCCGGAGGTGACGCCTCCCCGCCGAGGGAACATCTCTTTGTAGGGGTGAGCACAGGACTCAGGCCCACTGTGTCTGTGCCCGGCTGCAGGGTTACGCCTCCAATGGATTTATCAGAAGGAATTTAGTTACCAAAGATATTGTGTGCTCATGATGGGCAGCTACTCCTTTTCCTCAAACACACACCCTTACGGACTCCTTCGAGGACCAGTCTCACAGCTCTCCATTTCACATACGTGTACACACGCACACACAAAGTGTAGGATAAAGGTAAAACTGTTTAGCTACAAAGGGAATAATTGCACGGAAACACTGGGAACCACAACCTAACAGCCTACTCTGTGTTTGGGACAATTTTTCTGACCCGAACACTATTCCTGGGAAGAGCAGCAGGATCACTGCCCGCACTGTACGAACCCCCATCACCTCTGCACGAAGGGCTGCCCCCCCGACACGGAGAAATCCGCTCCGTGACCACCTCCCGCTCGGCAGAGCCGGCTGCGGGAAACGCGTCGTGCTGGAAGCTTCTAGACAGCAGGAAAAACAGGGAATATGGGGAAAATTATCTTCTGAAACCCAACAGCATCGTGTCCTGAGCAATTCCAACCCGAGGGACGCGTTTCCTTTTGATGATATGTAGGGTCTTAGGGGTTTGCACCTGAAGCCTGAAAGCCTTTTGGCCAGATTTACGAGATGTGAGTCTAATGCTGGGATTTAAACTCCCAACGCCCATTTAGGATTCAGCCGAATGTGTGCTCAGGCACGTGCTGCTGAATTCCCACAGCACGTGCAGCCAAATACAAGCCCCTGCATCAAGTACAGATTTCCCTCTGCAAACCTGGGCTTCAGCAAGTGGCATCTCATTTTTCAGAGTGCCCTGAGATCTCTGAGAGCTTCAACCCATCACAGAACACCAGAACTGGACATCTCTCCAGACATAACCTACGTAAGCAGAAAGGCAGCAGCAGTCGGGTCCAAGTTTGCCGGAACATGTGCGTTTGCTTTTGCTTAGAGCCCAGTGCTCTGTCATTTGCATATTTCAAAAAGGAGACACTAATTACTGCATTTGTCAGTTAATGGCCTCTGCAGCAGAACCTGCTTCTGGGTCTGACACAAGGAGAAGAGCGAGCGGGTTTGTATGACGGAAGAGTAATGTACAGTTTCCAAGTAGAAGTCTTTAAAAATGCTACTTGTCTTTATGAGATGTTATTTCTTTTCAATAAACAAATATCAAATAGAGCTATAATAAATGTCCATATTTGTATTAAGATAAGATTATTGGGAAAAGGATTAGGAATTTGGGGATACTCAAGCCCTCCTATAAATGTAAAACTTAATATAAAGAAAAATTTCTCTTAGTTTAACTGACAATTCATGTATTTGGAAATTTGGGAGCGCTGCCTACCCCTGGGAGTCCCCAAATGCCTGTATGAATTAAACACACACTAAAAAATAACCAAGACCTAAAGCACCTTCCTAAAACCGCTAAAGCCAGAGAAGCTGCGATAAAGGGGCAGCGTGGGACCCCGCCGCCGCCAGCGCTCCCCAGCTCCGTTTGCCTGCAGCACCCGCCGCCGGCCGCTCCCGCTGATGCCCCCCCC
This sequence comes from Xenus cinereus, assembly GCA_025774025.1. NCBI lineage: Eukaryota > Metazoa > Chordata > Aves > Charadriiformes > Scolopacidae > Xenus > Xenus cinereus. Next base: position 39,347,680 of record JAOXJK010000002.1, on the reverse strand, counting down.
GGTCAAATTAAGGGTATAATTAGTGCATACACAATGCTTTTATAAAATATTCAAACCCGCAACTTTCCCCGTGCTTGCACACATATATGTATTTATACACGTAAATGTATTTATGCACACTCACACCCGTGTAAATGCTATCAGCGGTGCGGTGAGAAGCCGGGAGAAGGCAGAAGGCCAGCGGCGGAGCCGTGACTGCCCTCCTGTGCCGGTGCCACCCAACGCCACCGTCCCCTGCGCGTCAGCAGCCTGCACGCAAACCCCCTGAGGTCTGAGAGGAGTTCAAACTCGGATCTGATGGACATTCTGCTTAGAAAAACTATTGGGGGTGGGAGGGAAATAGAAGAGAACGGGTGGGACGGGGTAGAGAGGGACAACTCCTGGTTTAAAGTCCTGTGCGAGGTGCCAGATGTACCAAGTGTAAGGTTAACGAGGGCTGGGACTGCCCCAACCAAACCGAACAAGGCAACGGCCTCCAAGCCCCGCGGTGAATTCTCCTGCTGGTTTCTGGCGACTGAGCCATCCCCAGCATCAGCCACTGGAGGGACTGGGAAACCAGAGTGCTGTGCCAGGCTATTTCTTATAGATTTGAGTCTTTTCCCTCATTTGGGGAGGGAGATAAGGGGGCCCAGCGAGCACTGGTCTTTCTGGGCGTGACAAACCCCCCAGGCCGTGGCAGCAGTGATTTCTGGTGAACCCCACCGGGCTCTGGTCCCCCACTGATCGTCCCTGTATTCTTAAATATTCCTGACAAACGGCGGCTCCGGCAGTGCCAGGGTGACTGCTGCTCCTGTCCCCATCGCGTTTACCAGCCAAGTAACTCATTACCAGCATAAATTAGAAAAAAAAGTAAGTGAAATTGTGAATTAAAATACTTTCCTGAATACTATGAGTCTTTTCAATCCAAAATGAAAATTATTTTCATGTATTGCGTTTAAAATAACCATTTTTAAAGCCCTGTGACTGCTTGCTGCTCATACGAAGGGGACGGTGCATTTCCTTACCTGCCCAGTACTTTTGTATTGTGACCACTGACCTAAAGCAATAAAGTTAGCATTTGTCATTATATCATACTGAAATTCAATGCCTAAATTACTAAAGTTAGAGAGAGAGATAAATAATGTCTACTTAAAGCCTTTGGTAATTTCAAAATTTCCCCTGCATTATCATTAGAAGCATTTGAACTCGCTCGAGGGGGACCACCAGCCGTGCCAAGGCAGTGCCGGGGTGAATGCCACTACCCGACCAGCTGTGTCCCCGTTCACCACTCTTACCTGTCAGGGGCTCTGGTTTTGCCTCCTGCCTCCCAGGGGAGGGCAGTTCCCCCCCCTCCTGCCCTCGGGGACCTCGGTGACACGGTGGCCGTGGAAAGCTGTGGACGGGAGCCTGTCCTTGCCCTCCCTGCCAGCCCCGGCTCCATGTGCTCGGCTGCAGCTCCCACCTGGCGACTCACACCGCTGGGATTTCTTCCGGATTCTCTCTCCTTCGCCTGTTTTTCTGGAGGATCCATTTCTCCTTCCCGGCTCCGGCGCCAGCCTCCCGGGCTCGGGCTCCCTTGTCCCCAGGTTCTTGTCTTGCCTTGGGCCGCCTGCCCCAGCCCAGCGCCTGCGGGGCCGGCAGAACGTGTTGCCCACTCACTCTTCCCCGGGTTGAAATTTTTGTTGGGACAATGTTAAGTCTTTTGTCATCATTTAGGGACAGCAAATTATAAATTATCGTGCCATTTTTCTCATGGTGCTGGGGGCCACGGTCTGCTGAAAGCTCCCCCCAAAATTACAACTTGATTTGCTGGAGGGTTCAAACACACCCTCAGGTTTCTCCCTGAAGCCGGGCCCGTGGGATATTCAGCCAGCCGCTGGATGTACCCCCTGCTACGGAACAAACCACTTCCTTTTCATTCACTTTTATCTTTTCGTGAGTCACTCCTCTGGAACTCTTCCTAAAATCTCTTTTTCAAGACAGATTTTTAAATAACTGTGAGTAACAAATATAAATGCGGGACATACAAAAGAGGAGAGGGGCACTTCTCCAGAGAAGCGATGTGCTGCCTGCTTAGCAGGGAACCAAAGACATTCAGTTGACCTGAATCACTACGGAGCTCCGCGAGCAAAGCCGAGAGCTGTTCCAAGCAGCAGAGCCAGGACTTCCACTGAAAGTCACTTCGAGCAGCAGAGCCAGGACCCCGGGAAGGAGCCCGTGGCTGGAGGGAGGGAGGGGGTTTTTGGCTTTCGTCTTTGTCAGCTCAATTCTGGCTTTTCCCAACGCTCGGTCAGAGGGTCCAGTGGTGCAGGCACCACCCGCGCAGACACTTCCACACACCCAAGCTCAGCTTCAGTCTGAAAGGGTGAGAAAGATTGCACCTTCCATCGCCGGCAGAAAATATGAGAGATATTTGAAGTTCTTGAAATGGCAATGTCTCTTTTTGTGTCTTGGTAATCAGTGCTGTCTTCCTGTTAGTAACAGTAGCAGCAATTCCAGCTTCCTCGGCAGGCTGGAACAAGAGAAGGACACAAAAACGTGGATCAAAACCAAGTATATCTGGGCAACAATAACATGCAGGAAATTTCAGTAAGGTTTATATTCACAGCTACATGCTTGAATTGTACAACTGATGAAAAAGGATTTGTGTTGCATTTCTGTAGCCTTTGGGTTCCCCTCAATGCCATCCACAACCTGGCAATTTCTACCCTCCCTGGAAGCACAAACACGTCGGCACTTCATCTCCTGTTCCCGTGGAACAGAGGTGGGGCTGGGCAGTATCCAGGGCCCCAAGGCACGATGCTGGGAGAAACGCAGTTATAAATGACATGTCCCCCCCCAGCCAGCCGGAAGGCAGGACAAGCCAACGCGAGGGCTTTGATCCAGCTGTGAGCGTGGCAGCCAGCCCAGCTGTGCGGGGAGAAGGAGCACTGGCTTTAGACGCTGCCATTTTTGGGCTCCCTGGGACACCTCAGGAAACCCCCCAGCCCTGCTGAGGCCCGAGCAAGGGGAGGGCTCGGAGGCTTTACAAAACGAAGAGGGGGATCAGAGGTGATGCGAGGGCTTACCTTTTGCGTGTGGCCAGAAGGACTATGACCAAAGAATGAAAGCTAAAGAGAAAAATAAAAACAAAAATAAAAACTGAAAAGGGGAGGGAGGAGAGGAGAAAATGGAAGAGAAGAAAGAGAATAAGAGTTTACAGTGTGTTTAGCTGAGAAATAAGCTGTGGTTACAGACAGAGTGCAACAAAACTCGGAGTTGAAAAGAAATATCAAGTGAGAAGTAAGGTCCGGGGCTCAGGCAGAGCCCAGCAGCCCTCGGGCTGACGAGAGTCCTCTCCTGCCCCAGCGGAGCCCAGCCCAGTCACAGCCAAGGGCTCAGGAAAAATGGGGTGGAAAAAATTAGCTGAATTCTTCTGACACCTCAAAAAACCCCAAACCCCACACTGCTAAGGTTTGTGCTTAGTTTTGGGTGAAAGTCTGGCTCGGTCCCTGCTGTGCCTGAACAAGTTCTCCCATGGGAATTTCACCAGAAATAGCTGGTTTCAGATGAGGGTAATTTTAGGCTAAAATTCAACAGGTTTGGCTTGCCCAGAGATTAACCAGGGTGACAGTGGCTGCTGTGGCTGCAGGCCAGCAGAGGAGAGGAGAGGGAGCCTCCTCTCTCCCCTGGGGAAGGCAGGTCTGAGCAGATGCTGGAGATGGGACGGAGAAAAGATCCTCGGCTCCGTGCCCAGAGCACGTGTGAGACCTCACCCTCCGCCCCCAGCAGCTCTCATCCCCCTCCCAGGGCAGATGGACCCCCCATCCTTGCCCAGTCCTGTGCTTCGGGCTGCAGTGAAGGACATTTCAGCGGTAACACCTTTCCTTCTCAGAGGGACCAATGCAAAGGCAGAGTGGGTTCCTGGAGCGCTCTCGCATTAGCTCACTGCGCTAACGAACACAAACTCCTCATCGGACCGTTTTCTTAGCCGAGGTGAAATGAATACATGGTCATGTGCACATACAGTAACTGTTTCATCTGCATTACCTTACCTTTTCCTCTAACTCTTTTATTTGTCTTTTTTGGCCTTCAATTCTTTCTTCTAGCTCTTTAATTCTCTGTCAGATTTCAAATAAAAAAATATTTATTAACCAACCAAATACAGATGTACCCAGAAGACACGTTATTTTGGGAGATGTAAATTGTATGTGCTTCTAAAAAAAATAAATTGGTTTTAAGCTGTAGGTGAGTCCTCCGTGACTGTCACTATGTGAGACAAAGTCACGAAATCCAAAATGCCGTGTTTGTAGGGATTATCCAGGGCAAATCAAACTCTGGCCCTGGGACCAGCCGTTCTGGGTACAGCTCTGGGAGGAGAGGCTGGTGCTCACAAGTTCATCACGTTCCCATCCAAGGGACCATCCCACCCCTCATCCCACCGTGCCCGTGCCCCAGCACCTACCTGCTGTGCGTGTTGGATGAGCTCCATCCTTTCCCGCAGGATTTGGGCGTCCCTCTCCCGCAGCTCACTCATCACCTGCCGCTTCCATTGCTCTACGGCGCTCTTCAGCTTCTCTTTCTCCTCTTCTGAAAGAAGTTCGGAAATTTTGGCTCCAGCTTCTTGCTGCAGGGCATCATAGAGCATGGCTTCTAATTCCAGAATTTGCTAATCAAAAACAATATAAGGCTGTCAGCTTGACCTTGTCTCTGGTCGGGTGAGGATTCTGTGAGGAACTGAAAATCCTAGCCTGGGAAGGCAGCGGGAGGGGAGAGGGCTGCTGAGCACAGGACAGTGCGGAAAACCCAATCCAGGGGAAAATATCTGGGGCTGCTTTTACCCCGTGGGGCTGTGAGCAGCGCTGGGACCGGGACGCCCCTCCCAGCCTGGGCTGCCTCTCGAAAATACATGGGTGTCAGCTTCTCCCTTCTGGAAATGGGGAGATGGCCGTGGGGAGAAAAGGCAAAAAGGACAAAAGGAAAGGGAAAAGAGGTTCATAAAAGACTCATTTGGTGAGTTAGAGATACTTTTAAAATGCAATGTTCAGTCTCTCAGTTCACCTTTCCCAGCTATGCTGTTCGCAGCAGCAGAGGATACGGTTCATACTCCTGCCAGAAGGGAGTGACTCCCTGCTGGGTGATGGCAGCTTTTTGTACCAACCAGCTCAAAATGCCCCGTGTGAAGGCATTTCCAGCACTTTCCCTGGCAGAGCTGTCAGCTCCCAGAGCTTCGTGCTCAGGAAAATCTATCTGGTAGGTGGGCAGTGTTCCTGCAGTCTCTGGCTGCAGAGCCTTTGCCTCACTGCATCAGGAAATGTCTCTTGCACCCAGATTTCACCTGTACCCTCCACCTTTGCTGAGATATAGAAGTGTGTAGGGAATGGACTGGCAATGTTCCCCCCGGGTCACCAACCCTGGTGCCCCTCTAGGACAGGTGACCTTGCCAGACAATGTCTTCTGCTTCAAAGTCCAAGGGGAATGCTATTCCTTCATGCAAGCCAAGAAACAAGACACAATCTTTTTCTGCAAGTTTGATATAGAGCAAGAGACAAAGCAGCAAATGGTGGCACGTTTGCAGACCCTCCCCAAAGCTGGTGGTGTCTTGCCACCATGTCTCTCCATGGCTTCAGGAGACCATGACTGCTGCAATAGTGGGGTTTGAACCTCTGGAGAGGCTGTTTGAAGGTGCCATAGGTGTCTGTTGTGATAATTCATCTCAGTTCAAAAATTGTCAGGTTTTTCCACCCAAGGCTGCTGCTGGTGTTCTCTTACTATGTCTTAGCAGAGTCAGGACAGAAGAATTTACAAGCGTTTACAAGAATAATAACATCATGGCAGGAGTTATGGACACTGATGATAATGGAAAGGCAGCAACCATGGTATCTCTGGGGGAAAGCTCAGAAGAAGATTCTGCTTTCACTTTTAAAAATAACACCAACATCCTTGATAACTGTAACTGTCCCAACAAATGCTGTTATTTGGAACATGGATTCCTGTTGGGCCCCAAACCTTGACTGTACAACCGTCATCCCTCCCTGATTACGCTGACTTGTGAAGAAGGAAGAGCGTGGGGAAATTCCGGCTCTCCGGAGCAGCAGCAGTGTCAGGAGTCTCTGCGTGAGCCAAGAGCTGCTCGGAGCAAAATCCCCCGCCAGCAGCCAAAGGGAGTGAGAACCGTGCAAAAAGCTTAGCGGTTACAGCTGGTAATCTCGTTGGCTGCAGTTCGCGGGAAAGATTAGCGGCTCCTCATCTCACGAGGCACAAAGGAAACATGGCAGTGAAACCAATTATAGAAATCAAAAGAGCTTTTGCCACTGGAATTTTGGAGCAGAACAGAGCTTTCTTACTGCTTCCAGGCTGTGTTTGTGCCAGGAGTAAAGCCCATGGCTTTGCCAGGGAACATCGCGGGATGCACTCAAAGAATGCCCATGACCCCGAGGATCACCCCTCTCGGGGCTGATCTTTGAAGATGAATCCTCCAGGCTCAGCCTTCGGCTGCACCAAACTGCATCTCTGAGCAGCTCAAGACTGCAGGGGATAATCTGTTTTTAGGGCTGAGACCGCATGAAAGGGGGAGCTTGTGTCAATTCCAAGGTTTCCGCTGTGCACAGACATTGGTTGCAGACACAGCTCAGCATTTGGCTAAATCAGTCTTAAAAATCATCCTTACAGGACAGAAAGTGTACTGAGTAAAAACTCTCCCAAATGGTTAGAGACACAAATAGATAATAACATCCAGAAAGAGAGGCATAAATACTCATTGCCGTGTAACTGGGCTCAAAATTGAAATGGAACTGAAAGAATGAGATAAATCAATATGAAAATTTATGCACTTATGTCTTTCATGAGTATATATTGAACTTTTCTCTAACTGAGCTGTAATCCAAGATCTAAGGAAATGTCTAGGCTAAAATCTCTATTTTGGAAGAAAAAGAGAAGTTACTGAAAACATTATTTTCCTATCAGTCATTTATTGAGATCTCTGCTAAATTAAAACTTGTGTTTAGTAAGTTAACGTTCAGTTAACTCCTGCAAGGACCACCCAAACCCAAGAAACCCTGTCTATAGGGGGCTCATGGTAGCGCAGGGCACAGAGGATACAAAATCCAGCCTGTTTAGTCCTCGGGGGACTCCACGAGCAGCACTGCCCAAAGCAGAGGGTTTTTCTACAGAGAACAGACTGCAGATACTACAGAATGAAAGTTAACCAAGATGTCATCATTCAGCCAAGACTGATCTTCCTCACCTTGTGAGCTTGGTCCAAGGACTGTTTCCTGAAGTCCAGCTCGTCATCCAGGTAGCCCTTTTGCTTGCTGAAGAGCTCCTGGGACAGAAGGAAGAGGGGTCAGCGACACGGCCCTGGCTCAATGGCCCTCCTGCCGCTTCTCCCGCCCGTTCCTCCCCCCCTGCCTCGCTACCTTTTCGTTCTCCAGATCCAGCATCTTCTGCTGCAGCGCAGACTCCGTCACCTCGATCTGCTGGAGCCACTGCACAGAGACAGAGGGGTGCCTGAGCCTGCGGAGCAGAGCCAGCGCGGCTGAGCACCCAGCTCTTCCTGCCACCCGCCGCCAGTGCTTACTTAAATCCACTGAATAATAGGGGGAAAATTAACTTCATTATTACATCTTTTCTTTTATTTCCATTGGTAATGGAAAAAAGCATTGTTTCAAAGTCTAGCTTTTTACCTTCTAACATCATTCTGCTAATTAAGTAACATTTTAAAGTAATCAATGTCTGTATTGCCTGAATGTTACCTTTTAATTGACAAAAACTAGTGTAAGTATAATTCCACATGAACAATCAGAACATTTTGCGATGAAGCATCACCAGTGTGTTCCGGTGGGCTGTTCTGAGAGGGTCAGATGGTTCCACACACGCGTGGATGGATGCAGTTGGTCTTACCTTCTCAGCCAGCGTGAGAACTGTCCTCGCTTGTATGACAACGACTTGCTCTTCGTTGCTCAGATTCTGCACCAAAAGCAGAACATAATTACAACAAATCCCAGTGTCTTGCTATTAATCTACTACTTGGGCTACTACTGTGTTAAATAAACATGAAATTAAGTATGTTTAAGGAACAATAAACTAAGGCAAAGAAAATTAATGTTGTAGCGCAACAGTGCTGTAAAAACGACTGTAACTATTAATGTTGAATTGTTATCATACATATAATTAATTCTTCTAAAATCCCCACATTTACCAAACTACAAATGTTGGATCTATTTTTCCCCCACCAGGGAATAAGCACACAGTTACACAAGACAAAATCAAGCTTAGCACAACGTGCCATTAAGAGAAGAGAGGCAACCTTCAGCCCTCTGTGTTCCATTACACGCACAGCAGGTTCATACACGGTCCTTATTCCACGCAGCCAAAGGGCACGGCTTTTGTTAAGATGTTAGGTTTTCAATTCATGTTTTGGGCTTTTTTGTTTGGGTTTTTTTTGTTTGTTCGTTGGAGTTTGTTTTGTTTTGATTTTTTTCAAATTAAAATACAGAAACTCTGTGTTGCATCTCATGCCAAACCTGGCTCTCTCCCTGCCCACACCTCCGGCGGCAGAGGTGCTCCCTTCTGGCCGGGCCCCCTGTTTGCCCAGATCCGGAGCCCAGAGCCCGGAGCCCAGCCCGACGCGCGGGTGCCGGGCACAGGGGTGCTCCGGCCTCTGTGGGTGGTTACTCCCCCAGGGAATTAGGAGGCTGGTAAGGAGGGTGACTGGGGAATTCAGCTTCATGCAGAAGGCTGGGGACAGTGACAGTGACATCAGGCGGGGGGGGGTGTGTGTGGAGACCTTTCCTCAGGACCCCTGAAAATTGTCTCTTCATAAATGTAAGTAATTTTTTTGATAACAAGTTATGTTACATTAGAAATGAAACCGCCCACACAGAGAATTAGCAGGGTTCTCTCCCGGGAGCTATGCCCTGTCTGTGGGAAGGGGAGGGCATCCTCAGCACCCCCTCTCTGTGCCTGCCCCCGAGGGATGCCTTGCACCCCCGGACCCTCACTTCTGCTCCCGGAGGTACCCTCTCAGGGGTCTGCCTTCCTCAGAGCAGTATTTAACTCACGACAGTGCAGGGGGAGCAGCCAGAAGCTGCCAGAGGGGCTCTACAAAAACGCAGGTGAGAAAACGTGCAGAAAAGGCCGGAATCATTTCAGGCAGGGGGGAGCCGGGTTCCCTCCCCCCCAGCCCCGCAGGACGAGGGGCACCCGCGGGGCAGGGTCTGCCCTGGCTGGCCGAGACTGGGAGGTTAAACATGGGAAAACAAGGAAAAAACAAGCGACACCAACACTACAGTTATCTGAAAGCTCTCTGAGCTGAGAACTGCGAACTCCCCCTTGTGTCATATCTGGAATTAACTGGTTTCTGTAACAGGAAAAACACCCGAACGAGGAGGAAATAAGGTTACAGACGGGAGATCACAGCTGTAGGTAAAGAAACCAAGAGGAAAAGAAGGGAACGGAAAACACGAGAGAAACTGTCATTTTTTCGGTTCCTGTTTAGCCTCCACGTTGCCCGTGCGGGACGCTGTCCCAAACCGCTCCGCACGGGAGCACGTTACCGTCAGTGACCGGCTGGAGACCCTTGGCAGGGGCGTTACGAGGGTCGTCGGTCTTCTCCTTCCACACAGCTCTGGGGTCAGCCTCGGCTCATCGGGGATTAAGCTCATAAGGATCACCTTTTTTATTCTTTGCAGAAGAAATCTTCTTTAACAGAAGATTTTAGGATTCTTCATGTTTCTACCAGTGTGAGTATAATTAACTGCAGCGGGGAAGATTATTAATTGCTTCAATGTGTTCCAGCCCCTCCGCTAGCTCCTGGCCAGATTCCGTGGGGCAGAGCGTGCAGGAATCAGAGACTGGGGATGGTGGGGATACGATGACCCAACTGGTCTAACTGGAGAGGTGGGCACCGGGTACTTCCAGGCTGCCCATGGCCCCGGGGCCAGCGTTTTTGCTGGTATCCAAAGGGTACGGAGCGGGGGAGAGCTGGGGCAGCCCGGGTGAGGAGCTGTGACAGCGGCGGGGACCGCTCTGCAGGGCGATGGCTGCTGCGGGGCTGCTCTGAGAGACCCTCTGCTCTCCTCTGCCCCTCCAGCCAGGGGGGCTCGGGGGGTCTGCCCACGGAGGAGAGCACTGGAAAAACCACACACGAGGGCAAATAAATCTGTACAAGTAACTATAGGTATAATTAACCACTTCCATTCCCTAAAGGTGAAACACTGTCAACTTCCTAATTATTTGTTTCTTCTTTTCATGCTACTATTGTAACGTTTTGTTGATATCCTGGTTACCGTCGGAGGTTTATGGGTTATTAGACAAAATTAAAATACACAGCTGCTTTTTAAAATGCAAAAGCCAAGCAAATGCAGAGTAAGCAAATAAACAAACCGTGTGTAAACAGTGACCAGAAAAAAAATACATCAAAGCTTCAAAATGTTTCCAAATCATTGAAAATTTAAAAGCAATACTGTGACGGCAAGATCCCACATGGCACTGGTCAGAGGGCTATAAACAAAATCATAAAAAGCCAGAAAAGGCTTGGCTGGCAGCCCAGTGCTTCGGGCGCAGGGAGGCCAGGCGGTGCGGTAGCAAACCAAGGAGGCTTTGCTGAGTAAGAAGCACAGGTATTTACCAAAGCATGCACAATTTATTAAAGGAACATACACTTACGGCGTTATCCCCTAAAATGTCCAATTTTTTCATCAGCTCTGCTACTACTATGTCCTAACAAGAGAGAAATGGAAAACCAGGAGTCAGAACAGAGTGTCTGATTTTATTCAGTGAAGGGAAAGTAGGAAACGAGAATCCCTTACTGTTACACCTTCTGCCTCGCAGTACACCTGGAGAGGGCTCTTCCCCTCCGTAAAAGGGCCGTGATGGAAGTTGATGGCAGGCGACCGTCTTTCTCTCTCCTGGAATGACAAGGATTGCTGGGTTACCCGCTACGGAACGTCACGCGTGGCAGCTTCCCCAAGAGCTCGATAAACACGGTCAGAGCGGAGCAGGGCAGACGGACACACCAACAGCGCTACCGGTTCCCACCAGGCTGCTGCAGCCGGCACTGGCCAGGGCCACTGACCTATTATTTCGACTGCATAATATGTAATATGTCTGAACAAAACTATACGCTTATACCTAGTATAATATAAATAGCATTTACATTTTTCTTGTAACTGGCTGCTTTGTTAATGTCTCTTTGGAGAACTTGGAAAGCAGTTTCCAAGAGCTGATAGACGCTGTTTATTCAGGTGATGATACAGAAAAGAGAAGGTTCAGTGGAACAAACAGAGGGTCTGGGCCATGTGATTCCTTCTCTGCAGGATTAGCAAGAGGTGAAACACAGCAATGATTTTTGGCAATGAAAAAAAGTTCCTTTTTCTTTTTCTTTCCCACGTTTGTTCTGTTCTGATTTTATCTCTCTGCGTTTTCAGAACAGATGGAGTGCAATAAAACGTGTATCTACATCATGAGCCAATTTTCTGCGTCTTAAAAGGACTGAAGTAGTAAGACCCCCAGAACGACTTACCAAGAATACCAGTATTGAGCCCTGGGGTTTTGGGGTTTGGTATTTTTTTGGCTCTTTTACCAAGCCCTCTGGTCTCATTCAGTGCAAAGCAGCTCTTTAGATGAAACGTGGGCGAGTTCCCAAAGCCCCGGCCTCGGCTCCTGCAGCCCAGGGCAGGGGGGCAGGACCGCGGCTGCAACGCGTGCTCACCTCAAGCTCCAGGATCCTGAACTCCAGGAGCTCGTTTTGATCCTTAACGTCCTGCACATCGTGCTTCAAGCGAGCTTCCTCAGCTTCCATCTGTTTTATCTGCGAAATAAAGCACCAACTGTTAGCACCGTCTGCAGAGGGTCACTGGAGACCCGCCACGCTCTGCCCGTGCCAGGGGAACACGGGGGTCTGAGCCCACCCCTGGGGTCAGCACAAGCAGGGACCACAGCACCGGTGCCACAGGAACACCAGGCTTTTCCCACAACCATGGTCTCACACCGGGACATTTTATGGGGCAATAGGGAATGTCAGAAAATCACTTTTTCTGGCAGGTTTATAAGGATCTTGTAACTACACGTGAATTATTTGTAGTAGAGCTGTGTGATACAGATTAAAATACTGTATTAAAATACTTAACATATTAATACTTAAGCTACAAATATCATTTGAATAATACAAACAGAAAAATTGAACACCTTTTCTACCAGTTCTTGATTTCTTCTGTACAATGCTTGCTTCTCCTCAATCCACTTCATGTCCTTGAAAAAGAAATGGCCAATACTGTAGGTGAAGCTGGCAGTGTTTAGCACAAACCCAGCAGCCAGTATTTCATTAAATCACACATTAGAGCAAAGGGACAGAATAACATTGCATATGAAATTGTAGTTCCATTATTTCCTATGATACAAAAGCTCACCCTTTCTGTCTTATTTTAACAGACGTAGTATACACATGGAACAGAAACACTCCAGTGACTAGAAAACAGCTTTCAGATAAAAGGTTGGTTTGCGTTAAAAGGGGTATTTCTAGCTATGCAGTTACTATTAAATTTCAATTATACTGACTACATCTCTCTGAACACTAGGCAAAATAAGCCTTATTTTGAAACTAATTTCTTAGTTTGATGGATATATAAAAGCCACAAGCCCCAGAACATGATTTATCAGAAGGTTAACAATAATAAGAGGTGAAGCCGGAAAGGTAAGGATCAAATGATTTAGTATTATTTTAAAGTTCTCAAAAAACATTTTAAGTTTCTGGCTGTTTTTTGGGGGATGGTAATTGCTTCCCCGGTACGGCTGCTTTGTAAGGCAAGAAGCAGCTGTTGAAAAGTCGCACCAGGATTATTCTGTAGACAGACAGACAGACACTGGCACCTGCAGTGTTACATGGAAATGGGGCCAGGCACGTCCCGAGAGCCCCCTCCTGCCCAAGAAAGGCCGGAGAAAGGGCTGGTGTTTGCCGCAGGCATTACCTGCCCCTGCTCAGCGAGGGCCTTCTCCAGGTCTTCTATCTGAGCCTGGGATCGGTGGATTTCTGCTTGGAGCTGCTCACGTGTCTGTAGGACACGAGGAAAAAAGAAAAAAATAATAAATCAAACTTTTGCTAAAAGACAGAAGCTAACCCAGGTACAAACCCCTTAAAACGTCAAATACTTTAATAAATCATTTAATTTCTTGGGCAGAATAAATTTGCAGCTAAGCACATAACATTAGTCATTAATCATAAGATGAAATCTGTAAGACAGGATAATAATTTTGAGAGTGAAGTCACAGTTAACTCAAAGAGCCCCCATCAGGTGACGGCAAACCAGAAACACCCTGTCCCCGCTGGCCGTGCCCGTCTGCAGCGAGCAGCCTTCCCTCCGCCAGAGAAAGGGGTCTGGAAAAGCTGGTGTGATGCAAAGACTCATTTCTCCATGAAGACAAGTTAAAATTACTGTGTCACAGTTCTGGGCACACCCGATTCCTTTAACATTTGGCTGAGGTAGGAAGCTGAGACCAGCCCCTGCAGACGTAAGGTCACTGGCACCTGCGCTCCTGGTGCCCTTAGTGCCCCGTCTCAGCCTCCCACTGCGTGGGCTGGAATCTTTTACTAGACTTAGAGCTTCGTGCTGATTTAAGACATAATTATTATTAGCTATTTTATTTTTTAAATATTGTTTTATAGAACATTTTATTTCCTCAAACATTTATCTGCCATTTATCTTGTTATTTACAATGAAAACGATTGTATTTGTTTGCATTACCTGCATTGGTGTCTCTTTTTGTCCTACCATGGAAAAAGTAAAATGCAGCCACGTTTCATGGCCTGTTTCATTACGATTTTCTTCACCTGTGCCATTCCTAACACTTAAGAGCAGAGAGCCTGCCTCTGGGAATGCTAATTTTAATGCAGCTTGGGCATTCAGAGAGAGCGAGGTGACCCACTCGCCAAACTGGGAGCTCGCTGGGAGACCAGGGATACTGGGAAATACCAGTGGAGGCAGTGGTGAAATCAGCAGTTAATTCTTTGAATTATTCAGTGGAAAAAAAAAACCCAGACTAGTTATTTATCTAGGAAAGCCAAAATACTATTGTAAAAATGGAATTAGGCTAGAGGAATGTGGCTGTTTGTTTTATGTGTAATTGTAGCCAGGGAACTGCCCACGGCTGGGACTTCTCCTGTTGGGCTTCAAACTGTTAGACCAGAATTTGTCCCTTTATTTCCTATATTCACCCATGAATTCTGTGCGTGGTAAGTCCTGCCAATTCCTTGTAATATACAACATACTCTTAATAAACGTCCCCTTTTATGCCAGACATTTGGAGCTGCGCGGGCCGTGTGAGGCGGGCAGGCAGAAGAGCATAGACACTTAGCAATTTAATTAAGAAAAAGAATCTCTCTTGGCTATAAACCCTCTAAACAGTTTATGAGGAATCATGTAATCTCACACAATCCAGAAGGAATTAAATACCAGGCATTATGTATTTAAAGCTATCTGTCCTAGATTTTTATAGAAAAAGAGCTTAATTTTAAGGATTTCCCATAAAAAATTCTGTCTGAATTTCTCTCCAACTGATCAGAGGTGAAAAGACTAAGCCGAATTAGTGGTGGTTCCTCCAGCCCACCAGCACGTGATGGAGGATGCTGGATGGGCTGGTTGGTGTCAGAGCCCCCGGAGCCCACCCTGACCCCCGTGTAGCTCCATAACAACCTGAGCATGTACAATTGGAAACCCCCACACAATTACAATCCTTTATTTTCATGTAATATAAGCCATTTAGACCTTAACTTCTCGTTCTGCATCCAATGTTCCTCCGACCTGTTCCTGCAATAGGGCGTACGCGCGCTGCAGAGCCTGGTACTCCATGGTCAGCTGCCGGAACCGCAGCTCCGTCTCCTCCTTGGCCATGCCCTGGAACGCAGAACAAATACGCGTTGCTCCAGGTGCTCTTCTTCTGCAATGAAAGTAAAAACTACTACAAGAGCGGATTACGTTTCCTTTCTTGAAAAATTGCCAAAATTATTACTTTCAAAATGCAATTTGAGAAGCACAGTACTAAGGATCTTGTTTCTGTGCTCTCAGACTACTTCTCTTTTGTCCCGTAAACATCTCTTGCAAGAAAATGCAATACAGAAAAAACATTAAATCCCCCCCCGCCCTTGGAAAGATAAAAACTTGCCATCCATAGACCATACTAACGAATGAATTGCCCTTTATTACTGTAACAGGCAAAGTCATCACATTTAATGGTGAAAATACAACTTTCTTGAAACAACAAAAGGTCTCCAATCTGGAGAATAAGCCAAGCCTGACAGTCCCACTCAATTATTAAAACACTAATCTAGAGTTAATACTTGTAGAAATGGTGACATCGACATGAAAAGAGCCCTTCATCTTCTTGACTCTCCTTACAATACCCAGCACTGAGCACTTTCATGTCAGGTTGACCGGAATATTTCATTCGACATGAAATGAAACTGCACTGCTGGCTGCACGCATCAGGGAAAAGCATGTCAGTACAGGAATGAAAAATAAATAGGCTCATACATATAAGAATACACTCAGGTTTCCTGCAGTGCAGCACACACCTGGTAACCACTCATGTATCTTTTATGATGGAGACAGGAATTCTTTAGGTCCCCTTTTAACAGAACTAATTACGACCCAAGAAACAGGTGAAACGGCAGATGAAAAATCGCAGCCATCGTACCACAAAAAGGCTGCAAGTCATTATGAGGAATTTTTTGTTCCTGACAAGATTCTTGTTAAACCCAGAAACACGTAACGGTACAGAGATCTGACACACACTGGGAATGCGTTTGTAGGGAAGCCCTGCAAACCAGGAATTATCCCTCTCATTTGCATTACCAGCTGCCTTTGGGCACTCTGCACTCGGAGCCTCCCGAAAAGTCACGGCCTTAATGTCCCGGGGAGGAACCAGCCTTCCCTCTGGAGACTGGGTCTTTGTGATTGCTTCCTTCTCCTTCCACAAACACAAACCTTGTCGTTAAGGCTGTGCTCTGTGCCAAAGTCAAAGCGACAAACAGAAGGACCCGAACCACCTACACGTGCACAAACCTGCAGGAGATCTTGGTGCGAACAGATCTTCCCAGGGCTGCTCAACTTCTCAGTCTTTTTAGACCTCTGACCTATAAACGCATTATAAATCTAACATTCTCAGCATATAATATTTCCAGCTTGGCTAAAAGTTGTGAAAATACTGAAGACTTGAGATCCAGAGATATTAACCATCATACACAGTATTAAACTTAACACCAATTTTTAATTTTCTGGTCAGAGGTGACAGATACATGATATAACAGACCAGGAGTTTCATTAAACATTAGAAGTGAGGTTTCAAGATAAAATAAGACATATTTTTGATGAATACCTCTTCCAAGTCATCTTCAGGAGTGCAAGGGGTTTGATCTGTCCGGTCAGTTTGATACGAGATAGAGGAACCATCGGACTCCAAAGAAGCTTCTTCATCGTAGCCGAAAAATGTCTCCACAACCGGCTTCTGGCAGAGAGAAGGAGTCAGAAGCGCAGCCACGCTGGGTGGCACCGGTGCCATCGCCTGCCCCAGCCCCACGGCCTCGGGGACAGCGGTGGCTTTGGACACGCGGCTACACTCTGCGCCTTCATGGGATTTGAACATACGTGCCTTCGGAGGAACCTCAGTTCCAGATTTGTGGCAATTCTCCCTCTCACTGCTGTTTGAAACACCAGCCAGTTCTTTACACACATTCAGTGAAGCTTTTGCACCCCATGACAGCGCTCCAACGACAGCCAAACCCACTCAAACTCTGCGTTGCCCTATTTGTTGTGGGCTATCAGTGTGCCACCTCAAGCCCTGCCTTTTTTAATGTATTTCCCTCCCGATGTCCCCAGCTGAGGCAGAGCACCCTTTGCACTCCTTTGGGTGTTCACGGTGGCGTGAGGTGGGATCTGGGCGTGGAAATGCCTTCATTAATCCATCGCCATCACCACGATGTCCCTCCTGTCACCACCACAACTGCCACAGGAAAAGTTAGATTTGCAAGAAATATTCTCCTTGAAAATTTGAAGTTAATCAATGGCAATGTTTTCAGCCTGAAGAAATCCATTTTTCCACTCAAATCTGCTTTGTGTTTAAAAGAATGAGGGTAGTGCTGGTAAAAAAAGATTTACTCTTAAATGCTTGAAAGTCAAAGATGACATTTCAAACACAGTTTTAAAGATATTTGTAATTGTTGATCTACAGAAAAACACTTCCAGATTTTGGTGATTGTTTATTATTTATCGGCAGTGAATAACTTTTGAAGGAGACAAAACACAACTCTCCTTCAAAGGCCTGGTTGCCATTTGCAGGATGACAGGAGTTATCTCACTTTGACCGCAATTCATTATTTATTGATTCATTAGCTCCATCAGTACCTTAACTCTTCATACGTAGAGCACAGCTTACTCGTAGGACCCTGACATTATACCTTGCGACGTCATTACAATGTTAATATAAATATTAACATCCTGCCAAGTATTCGTTAACTAACATTTTCTTTTTCCCTGAGCTCTAACCGTTGCTGCTTGTAACCAGCAATTTGCGCATGTTACTAAACTCCATAATGAATTATTTACAACCTACATATGTTTTCAGGCAGTGCCATTAAAAGATCATTTTGAGATATGTTAATTCATAAAATCTGTCTCATCATAAGACAATCACTGCACTGCACTCCCCCGGGACCGCTCGGGGTAAGCGCAGAGCAGGAACGCTCGATGCAAACGGTTCCCCAGCCGGGTCTTTCCTGAATATCCCGATAGAGGCTGTGAACGTCCTTCCGCTACGCGACCCACGTTTAAGATCAGGACCCTTTGGCAGACCCTGGAGGGGAACGTTCCCCCCCGTGGCTCTGAGAGGCTCGGAGCACCCCGGGACGCCAGCACACCCAGCAGTGTCTCATGATACAAGCTGCTTCTATTACCTTAGGAATTCTTGTCATCTTTTTCCTTTGCTTCCTATACCTTAACAGCTTATCACGTTCCTGAAAGAAGGAGATACAGACGTTAGCTGGTCTCAGAGAGCTGTGATTTACAGTCACTATGTCGGCACTAGCAGTCACTGGGCAAACAAGAAATGGTAATGCAGTGTTGGGCACCGCCTCGAAATGCAATAGCCAAGCTGTCATCTGCCAAATGTTAGTTTTACCCCAACATCTTCCAGGTTTGCCATATACAAGTAGAAATTGTTCTTTGTATTCATGAAAGCCAAAATAGCAAAAGAAATACGATTATAACCAGTACAACAGCTGCAGCGTCGGTTCAGAGCTGCTCCATGAGCAATTGCTCTCCACCGCACGTTCCAAGGCTCCTCCCCGGGCCCTGTCTGGGATCCCAGAGAGTAACATTCTAAAGGGAACTACAGGAACTAAAGTTCTAAAGGAACCCTATAATTTTTCATTTTAACCATTCCGTAAAAGAATGCAATGACATTGTGGGAAATTGGTAACGTGTCACTACCACCAGCCCCATGGCGAATCCCAGCAGCAGCGACAGAAGGAAATCAGACACTCGTGCTCGGCAGCACAAGCTTTGCCGCACACATGGCCACGAGGAACTGAGCACTAACGAAGCACTACTCGGTTCATCAATATGTATTAGTGGCTTAACTTCACAAAATCTTTACTGATAATAGCAAAGGGATGAGTCGGGCAAGGGCAGTGACTGAGAACATGCCAGTGTGAGTGAGACAAAGCTATTGATAATCAGACTCCGAAAAGAATGCAATTCCAGCATGGCAGAGCTGTCCCGGAGATGGGGACACTCACTACCGGCCATCAGGACAGGGTGACCACACTGACCTTTGCCTCCAAGGTCATCCCAGTGATGAAAAAACAGCTTTCCTCTCACCAGAGCTTTCCTTTCCACTATCACTACATTTTTCTCCAGTGAACAACTTCTGCTGATATAGCCTTTGGCAACATCTATGCTGAGAAAAAGACCCTGTAAGCTTGCTGCCTGAACGGAGGTGTAGGTGATAATAAATATTATTATACCCTGCGTGCTTTTCATCAACAGCAGTTTAAATCTTTCAAAGATGAGGACGAAGTTAACTTCATGCTTACCATGACGCTCTTCACATAGCCAGCAGTTTCCAGGGTCTAATAAAAAAGAATGAAATAATGTCAGTAAGTGTACAGATATTAAAAAAAAAAAAAAGAGAAGTTATTTTCTTGAGGAGCATTCTGATTTCAGCATTTGCTCTTTCCAAAGACCGAGAACACAACATTGCAGACCACCCCCCTTACACACGGCAATCGTGAGCCCTGTGCTGTCTCCAGCTAACGGAGCTCTGGCATTTTCTCTGGCAGGTGCAGGATCTCTACTGGAGGTGCTGCAACGCTTCTGTCATGCAGGTTCGACATAGATTGAGAGGATTTTTCCAAATACTATGCCACAGATAACTTATATTCATTTCAATTAGTAGCAATCACAGAAGTGCCCGCCAGGTTTCAGTGATGCAAGCGATGCCCGTTGGACCCCAGAACCCCGAGCACCCCTTGCTTCAGCCTCCTGTTCTTCTGCTGCGGCCTCAGTCGACCTCTCGTGAGAGCGGCGGGATTACATTTACCTTGGAGAGTTCATCAATGATATTTTGCTGTTCAATGACTTGTAGTCTCAGGAAATCGACTTCTCTTTCTTCCTGGCTGTGGTCAAGGTCGTTTAAAGAGCTCGGTCTCCTTATCGTTCCAGCTCTTTGCCTCTAAAAACCCAACCACAGGGCAGAGAGGAAACGATCAGCAGGACGGTGTATAACCCTTCCCTTCACAGCACCGACTCTAATGGCTCTTCTGGCAGCTGCTCCCGTTGCTGGGCAATAAATACAACTAGACCGCGAGCACACAGGGTCTGCTCCTCAGGGTGCCGCGTGAAGCTCGTGGCCACCGGGGAGGACAGCAGGCATGTGGGGCCACCGCATCAAAGAGATGGGCTAGCAGCAGCCCAGCTGCATCTGCTCTTTAAATCTGCCAAGAGCTAACTCAGGGCAGAGCAGGGAACAGGAGAGCTGGGACCGGTGTCCCTTCTCTCCGGGTTCCTCTCATTAGCTTTGATCTGCAGCAGAGCTGGAGCTGCAGCACCCACAGGGGTGGCCTCAGCTCTCCGACATCCCTGGAATGCCCAGGGATGCCCCAGTAGGGCACCACAGAACATCTCAGTGAGCACCCGAAAGGGAAAAGTCTCCTATCAAACTTGCCAGTTTGGGATGATGTCTGACTTCTTAATTAGCACCAAATCACGTTCTCCCTGCTGCACACATACACTTACCATTGCTATGTTTTCTTGCGTTACAAACTTTAATTTATTTTCCATTCGACGTAAGGCATGTGACAACTCTTCATTCTTCCTACTAAGGCGCTTGTTTTTGTCCAAAATGGGCTTATACTGACTTTCAGCTTCTCTGAGACGTTTTAACTGAAAGATAAAGAGAGAATTAACACCTCCAGAGCTGTTATTTTTATCAAACATACTAATCATTTTATTTAACTACCACACTAGCAGTGTTTTCTCCTAATGCAAAGCAGAGTTGATCAAAAAACCTTGGTATTTTCTATTGGGAAGCATATCGCTCCTCCTTCATGAGGTATTCAGTCTGTGCAACAAGCATACCATGTGGGGAATGCATTTATTTTGAAAAATAGAATCATAGAATAGAATCATAGAATTGTCTAGGTTGGAAGGGACCTTTAAGATCATCTAGTCCAACCATCAAGCTAACTCTGATAAAAACCATCACTAAACCATGTCTCTAAGCACTATGTCAACCCATCTTTT